>JAQBSW010005362.1:0-58256 GCA_029291075.1 Eudiplozoon nipponicum | reverse complement strand
GAGAACGTATCGAACATTTTTGTTATAACTTTAAAGTTGTGATGTCATGGTAATAAAAATTAGAAATACCAACACTGATAAAACGAAAAAACTCGAATGTCAAATAATGTTTTCTCTTAAGCCGAGAGCGCTAATGCATGCATTTGGGTATGAGGTATTGCGCACCTAGTAACAAATTAGTTCAAATGTGACAGTAAGTTACCTAGATGAAAAGAGAGTGAAAGTCCGAGCGACGTATAGGTCAAGAATAAAGAGAGAAAAGAATAGCTGATATGGAGAAACTAATGGCCTTAAAAACTAATAGTAAGCACACTGCGAAGTCAGACAACTCATAGAAATAATTGCATATGCATATATGTCCATATAACTAAAATAAATCCTTATATATATATGCACCTAAAGCACCATAGTTGTTAACCATGAATATTTTATATTCTTAGTTTAAAACAATTGGCGAGTCAAAACAAAAGAATGAAATATAAATAAGACGGTTTCAATGAAGGAGGTTACCACATTTGCTTAAAGCTGCTATTGTGATTATCGTGCTGTGTATATATCTGAATATTAGTCTGATGATAGCACGGGAAATGCCGTTCCGAAACATAGCCAGTAAACAAAAATTGGATAGAACCACATTTCCAATGGTTAGTATGAACGGTGTTGAAGTCTTCGGAAGAAAGGAACGAATACCCACCCAACCCAATCGAAGACAAAACAAATTCGGACAGATAAATTGAGATCAATCGGATCTTTGTTAAACTGTTGGTGCAACGCTACAACCCGCGTGCGCAAATCGCGGTATGGCAGAATATTAAGCTGTCACTCTGCAAATCAGATCTAATAGGGTCTTTAAGCGCTTTTACTTGTGATCATAATGAATCCTTATAAATATATTTAACTATAAATATTATTTGTCCTAGCTAGTTCATATAGCATCAGGAGGAACCCTTTTCAGATAGATCACAATGCGTACACCAATGAATGTGTGACATATATGCTTCTTAATTTCTCTTCAGATGGATCGCTCAACTTGGGAACAGCGGTAGTGCCATTTCAGGCAAATTTGAATGAAAGGAATTTTGAAAACTCAAAAAATAATTAGCGCAGATTAAAGGCGTTTAAAATGTGACACCATTTCTTAATTAAAGTATATATTCTGCAATCATTTTAAAGGATGCCGTCTCTATACATTTCTATTCTGTAAGTATATCTGGACGCGGAAAAATTAGGCCAAACCATCTTATTTTGATCTCCAGCGACGTAGGCTATCTTGGTTTATGATGTCATCATTCAACTACACAATCAGGTAGCTGGTTGAGTAGTCTAGGTCCAATGGGTTAAACCAATATATTTTAACAAAAGTAATTAAAAAACCGGTTTGTTGTCATTTTGTAGTCTTTTTCATAAATGTTTTGAAGTAGTTTCCAGTCCTCCTGACGTTTTGAGAAGCCTCAAGATTTCTTTAACAACGTAATAACACTAAATGCTGAATGGATAGTGACGTAATGAGAGCAAGTGGGCCAGACTCAAATTCGAGGTTTCGAATGCTTAAGGAAATTCAGGCCAATGGCTCCAAGACAGAAAGTGGTCATCAGCTTTGGTTGGAAGACTATATAAGAGAGGGTAAACTCTGAGTACAAACTAGGAATAGGCGACCTACTGTTCTTTTACAGCCCGCACATATCTATGAACAATATGAACTATAATTAATCCATACTGCATCTCCTTTCCTTCATGTAGCAGTAGCCACTTTGGAGGCCGAAAACGCTCCAACGGTCCTACCTTAAGTGGACTTAAATAAAATAGGAAGTCGTCGCAGAAGTGCACGAATTAAGGTGAAGCAGTCAGGACAATGACGAAAGCAGCATTCGAGTCGCAGAAGTGAATATAAAATAATAACTAGATTTATTTTTTTTACAAATTGGACGCGCTTTTTGGAAGCAAACTTCTATAAATAATTGATTAAAAATAAAGTATTTGTGTTAAGAAAATAGGTTATGTCGGATTGGAAAACAGCAAGAATATTGTCTGCACAAATGAACCCTACGACTGCGGATTTAGGAATAATTGAGTCTAGACTGGACGACACAATTATAGTTAATTCTGAGGAGTTCCGCATAAACCTAACCAATATCGGTAAAGACAAAAATTGCGAACGTGCCTAGATGGGCTCCGATTACCATTGCCTATGGATGGCAAATTAGACTGTCAGGTGAACCCATAATCCCATAATCACATGAGCGCTGCACCATAGCGGATATTCAGGAGCGTCTAAAACAGTTAAATGAATATTTGGTGGCCACACATCGGTAAGTCTATTTCAGACGACCTCCATATTAATCGTGTCGCCCATATCACCAGTGACTAATCCAGCTATTTCCAATCCTACATCTTGAAGCCTCAGATTTTATGTGAGGTATGGGCTATCCCGTAGTAGTATTTTTATTATAGATAGTGTGAATTTTTGTATAGAAAACCAAAACAACGACAGATAAACTATTTTAAATGGTCTGATCAGTATTTCGGTTGTCGAATAATAAAACAATATCGTCTGAATAGTCAAAATCGACTAATCTTCCATCGTCAGAACTTCGAAACCTGAATCCTGATGGTACAGAAAAGTATAGTTCATAACGGCGTAACTTAAAGAATTTTACAGATAATAGAAGTAAATTTCCTTCACAGACATCGATGCTAGCGGTAAATTTGCGTGACAACTCATTGCAGACCCTGATACACCCGAAAGTATTTGTGCAGATTTCATACAGTATTTACCACTGTGAGACGGCGTTATTGATGATGATATGCCATTAATCCCTTAAGGTAAATAAATCTATAAAGCCTTGCTACGGTCGCAATTAAATTGTGTCTTAATTCCCAATAGGCACGGGTTTACTAGAGTTCATTTGTCTCTTAAAAAACAAAGAATTTCATACACCTCGGTAAGGTATCAGTAAAATGTAGCATTACTACTACTAGTAGTATTAAATTCGTATCTATAATATTCTTGCATTAGTCAGCTTAAGATCATAAAATGATGATGTTCATGGAAAGTCGAAATGCCTTTGTAGGTGTGGCTGAATTTAGTTTCTATACTTTGTGTAACTGGATAAAGTAATGTTCTTTGTTTTCCTCTAAAGTACGCAAACTTTATTTCAATTATAGTTATCAAAAGCTGCGTCATCAATGATTGCTTAATATAATAAAACGCATAAGCGGGCTTGAACAGATATGCGATAGCATTAATAAATTCACAGCAAGAACACACAACTACTTCAGAACAGAAGTACCAAGACGTTAAAACTAGCCAACTACAACTTTTCAAATTCCAACAGCCAGGGAATTATAAATGTTTTAGTTTACCAAACTCGTCCTACCAGAGGCAGTGAAACGTTTCGTTGGTCACGAGGACTTCTCTTTTAAGGGCAAATGAAGGCGTCGCTTACCTGTGTTTTAAACAAAATTAGGCTAAGTTAGCAATAAAACAATAAACCATTAATAAAATTTAAGTTTTTTTATTTTATTCACTTATTATTTTGCTGAAAATTACAATTGTAACTTGATAACTCGAAACTTATAAAATAAAATACCAAACATCGCATCTTAAAATCTATAAATAAATAGAAAAGTATTGGGCACAATGGCATAAAACAATACACTATAAATTGCAGAACGTTAAAAGCCAAGTAAAAAATTATATAATTCAAAATTTATCTGTTAGCAAAATAAAAATGGTACACAAAGTTTTTATTAAAATTAGTTTTATCGGCAGTCAAACTGTATTATTCATTTGTGAACTCATTTTCAACTTTGAATGAAAAGTCAAAAACGATTTATTGTACAAATGACTAAATAAAATTTATAAATTATCAGTTATATAAAAATATGATTTTTAGGAAATAATCAAATTGCAGGAAAAATGTTTAAAATTTTGGCGCGATAAAATAGCTGCTTCAAAGATACTATATTTGGTTAGATGAAAAAACGTGATGTGTATGTAGCTTTTCAAACAAAAGAGTAAGTTTGGATAATTTAGCTGACTCCCATTTGTATGCTGGGCACCTTATTAAAATATTTCTAAAAACCACGAATAACTTTAGCAAGTGATATATAGCTGCGTTGGTTAAAAACATGCCCGGTTATCGTGGGAATAGCAATGTCGGTTTCACTTCTACAATTTAGATGTGTAAACAGCCGCTGATGTCTGAGTTAATGCGCCATCCAATCGATAGTTGGAAGGTTATTTGCAGCCAAGTACTCATTCGCTTTAGAAAAATGATTGCATCCGAAGAATCCTCGGTGAGCTGACAATGGAGAAGGATGCGCGCCGTTCAGCACAAAATGTCGTTTTCTATCTATTCCTGAGCCTTTCTTTTGAGCGTAGCCACCCCAAAGTAAGAAGACCAGATTCTGCATAAAATAACAATGCATAAACAAAAAAATGTCCAGAATTAATGTACATAGGCGTAAAGTAGCATATGAATGCCTATGGTTTTGAAAATGGAAATTCTATGCCTTCAAATTAAAGACGATATTATCATCTAACAATGAGTGCTAAATAAAAACAGATAACACTTTCAACAATGTTGGAGTTTTCACGGTGAGGCGCATTCAACACAAGCAATAATACAACAGAATACTTAAATTGATGTTTATTCGCTATATAACCATAAGAACAATATTGAAATAGCAAAAATATATTTTTTTAAACAATAGTGAAATATAATAATTTAAGATAAAGCATTGTAAATTAAAGGTGATTTATGAAGGAAAAGATTTAACCTAAATGAGGACACCCCCTAGACAACACAAACGAGACATCCAAGATCTCTGTACGACACAATCTAGGCCAAGTGAACCTCAGGGCAAGGCGACATGAGCAGTACAGCTTCCATGCTAACTTTTAAACAATAATTGATTGCGCGGGTTGTGGTAACAATTCTTTAAATCAAGTTTGCGAGCTTCAAGTAAGCACCAATCACATTGTATTTAACCAGTCGTCGAACAACATAACAAAACTACCGCCAGCCGCAACGCACTGACGCGTTTCGACCTTCCATGATCATCATCAGAGTACGACGGCAAACTGACTATCGAGGATCAAACCGCATTGAATATATATGGAAATCAAATTTAGATATGCGGCTCTCACCTCTAGCAGTCTCGCATACATTGTACGCGACTGGAAATGTCGGCTGCACAATTTCTATGCAATCAGCATAAAAGGTGTAGAAAATTTTACTGCGAAATATGACATTAATAATACACCGATACTTCGTCACCATATTTCGCTTAATCTCAACGTCGAAGTTTGGCCGCTGTATTAACACCAAATAGGTGTCATACTTCAAATCTTGTTGTGCAAGTTAGCTAGCTAGGAAAACCTAATACATAAATTCGTTCTATGTGGATAATCATTCCTTTGTCCCTAAATGATCAAGACTTCTTTGTATACTATGACGCACATTCTTCAAACGGAATGCGCGTTTGGGTTAGTATTCAAGGTTCCTTTTTAGAATATCTTTCAGATATTAAATTTGGGTTGTCTGAAAACACGCAGATTTGTATTTTGCACTTTTTTCGCAGTTTAATTATGAAGAATTGAACTTTATGTGCCCTTAACAACTTCACAATTTGTAAAAACATTTTTATCAAGTACGAGGCTATAGTCCTCGACCGTACGGCCTAGAACTAACTATTTAGTGGACTAAAATATAACCCAAACTAAGTTATTGTAGCAGTGCGGCCAGACGATGCGCCAAAATTGAGCTATCCAAGACTACTCAGGATCTGGAATTACTTTACTAATAATTTAATTTCATTTATTAATGAAACCAATAATCAGCGGTTTATATTATAGGCATATTTACAAAAATCATTAATTAACTATATAGAACGTGACCAACATGTACAAGTCAACTCAAGCCGACGTACCCTACATGAATGGCCCGTAGCCATAGAAATTTCCGGGTCGACGACCGGCTGACCGTAGTCACTCGTAACGTCAGCGTTATTATGATCCATGCCTCGACTAATATTTTGCTGTTTTACAATGAAGTTCGCGTCAATTCAACTAATTGATGGCACAATTTGTCGAGTAGACATGCATTTGCTTCAATTAATCAAGGCGACTTGTCACTCTATCTCCATAGTATCGTGGCATAATTCGCACTGTAATAGCTTTGATTTTAATTGTTTGGCTGCAAACTCTACTGGGCCTGCTTTGCAGGAAACACTCTTGGTTTGTGTGATGGGAGGTTGGGAAGCTAATATAATCCAATACGACAAACAGAAAGCGCAATCAGGTGAATATCCACCCTAACAATGATAAAACTGTAAATTTACACACTCTGTTCCCTAATAAAGCTTCAATTTAGTGATGCAATAACCAGCAATAATAACTTAACAAATATACATATATTACGAACGGAGTCTGCTGCATAAGCGACTTAAAAATACCGACATTCGATGTGTAAAGGAAAGCTTCTTAGCAATATTTATTAACGATTAACAAGGGCAGTTGGGTTCCGCAATGGATACAATGCGAAAATTTCAAGCTGATACTAAGGAAATTATATAAAAAAATTGCTTCGCTGTTTTTTTATGTTGTACGTAAGGCCTAAAATGTTGTGGCGTTTGGTGTAGAACTCCAGTTACAGGAAATATAACGCTTTTTACTGAATACAAGATTATCTATTTCTGATAAGCAGTTAACTGGACACATTTTATGGATTAAGAAAGCACAGAGCTAACCGATTTTGTCAAATTCAAGTGGTTAATTACGGCATCGGTTACGTGCTCCCAGCCTTGGTCTTTGTGTGAATTGGGTGCACCACTGCGAACTGTCAGTACAGCGTTCAGCAGTAAAACACCCTGTTTGGCCCAGGAAATCAACTCGCCGTGCTTTGGTTTAAACGTGTTCGCTTCGTTTGGCTTCATCTCGCTCACTATCTGCTTCCACATGTTCACAAGTGAGGGTGGAGGTGGTACCGGTCGTAGAACAGAAAAAGCAAGGCCGTGCGCTTGACCCTGGCCATGGTAAGGATCTTGACCAATGATCACAACACGGACATCGTCAAGAGTCGTGTAATGACTCCAGGAAAAAATCTGTTGTTACAAAAATATACAATGAATAACAGAATATTTCATAATATCAATTCTGCATCTAGTTGCATATTTAGTACAGTATAGTTAAGGCCTCCTAGCCATATATAGAAAACACTAACAATTTGCGTCCTATCATAATCACCATCATGATCATTGTCATTATCAGCATTATCGTCATGGTCATTAACATCATCATCCCCATCATCATCGTCGTCGTCATCGCCATCAACACCATCATCATCAACACCACCTCCACCACCAACACTGTCATCGTCAACAACATCATCATAAGCACCACCATCATCATAATAAAAACTACCACCACCAACACTATCATCATCATTATCATTGTTGTCAACAACATCATCATAAATACCATAATCATCATTATAAAAACCACCACCACCACCATCATAATCAACATCATCATTATCGTCATCACCAATATCATTGCCATCATCATAATCGTCGTCATCAATAACAAATTCATCATCATCATCATCAACAAAAACACCACCATCGTCATCATCATCAACAACCAAAACATCATCACCATTATCATTATTGTCATCATCGCCACCACTACTATCATCGTCATTGAATCATCATCACCATCATCATTGTCGTCGTAATCATCATCATTGTCATCATTATCATCAATACCACGACAACCATCATCATCAGTATCACCCTCATTATTGTTATCGTCATCAATATCAGCACCATCATCACCATCACCACAAAAATCATAATTATCATCATCATTCAAAGCAGTATTAAATACATTAATAACTAATGTTTAACAGTTATATGACCATAAGAAAAACCACCATCATATTGAGCAACACCATCATCATCATTTCTGTCATCATTATCATCACCATCATCATCCACATTGTTGTCATTATCGTTATCGTCATCATCATAATCGTAGTCCTCGCCATTATTATCAGCCCCGACACCACTACCATCATCATCATCGTCGTCATCACAATCATTGTCATCATCATCATAATCAACACCACCGCCATCATCATCATCGTCATCAACATCATAATTGTCGTCGTAATCACCATCAATGTCATCATTATCATTACCATCATTGACACCACCACCATCATCATCATCGGCGTTGTCATCATCAGTATCACCATCATTATCGTCATCGTCATCATTATCAGCACCATCAACATCGTCATCATCATCACCAAAAAATCATAATTATCATCATCATTCACAGCAGTATTAAATCCATTAATAACTACTGTTTAACTGCTCTATAACCATAAGAAAAACTAAGAAACAAGAAAATGTTGTTAATAACGACCAAAATAATAATTTAGGCGCACAATTTTTTCCAAATTTATAACGGAGGACCTAGATACTGTGAGTATAGGTACCTAGATAACACGTAAAGATAAGGCAAACTAAACCTCTTCACAAAACAATTATGACCAAGTCAACATTAGGACAACACGGCTTCCTTGAGTTTTTCACTGTATCACGTCATGCAAGTTTTAAAAACCTGCTAGTGGCTCCTGGATAAGCCAGGACGTAATAACTACGAAGGAGAAGAGATCATGTGCAAATGAAGCTGAGCTCGCTAATTTCAGATAAAGATTTAACATCGGAATGCCGTACGAGTCACGCTAGCGTCATAGTAATTATTTTATCCATAGCAGGAAATTGGATAGCTCTTCGAACTTTAACCTTCCTAGTCGCTATTAATCACGGATAAGGAATACACTAAGCATTATATAACGTTGTGTAGAAGCTTTCCGGTTACCTCCGAATGCATCTTAAAGTAAAGATGCTATAAAAACTCAGCAAGCATTTGTGTTGAAATGCGTGAATCCAGTATAACAACAGGATTGAGCACGTATTGTTCCAAACTTTCCCCTAGAAAAAAAATGCAGTACGAGATAACGCAAGTACATAAATGCGCAGATAATAAAATGAATGGAAGACTACACTCCCCCATATCGTGGGATCCAGAATAGCATATAAGCCCGTCAAAATATCTATAATAGTGATAAGACTGTTCGATGTAAATCGAATGCTACAATCTGGATATAAGATTATTATTTGTAGCTCTTCTGTGATTTCATCCATCCATCGAAGTGGCCTCGGTTGTCTGGCGAGCAGGATGTATAAGCCGCCTTTTTGAGTCATTAAGATTTGCCCTTTCCACATGTGCTACCAACGGAATATTCTAATGCATAGAATTCTCGCGTTTTGAAGCAACCAATAAGGGAGCAAAATTCTTAAATAGAAAAGTGATAACAATTACTCCAATTGCGAACTCGGATTAAGCACTAGTTCACAATATTAAGCGATAAATGGCAAACATATTTTTCAGGGACTCTTTAAAAATTCCTATATTCATAGCTCAAGAGAATATGTAATATTTTTTTTAGATCCTTCGATGCATGCTTGAACTAGTGTATATGAATATACGTTAATTTTTACAAAAAATATTTTGTTTTAAACATATATCGAGGCAATTTAATTTGAAAAAACTGCTTACAAGTTGATGAAATATTGTAAAGCATACCTGATCGGCTGGTGGAAATATGGATGCCCCGCTTTTGCGCTCTCGATCAATAAACGCTGCCAATTTAGCTATCTTAGACGCATTTAAGCGAGGCATCAAAGCGTTAGCCCAGTCTGACGCCATTCCAGATATTAATTGACGCATTTGATCGTCGTAGGTATCTGGAAAAAGTATATTTTCATTTTTCTTTTTGATCAATGGTGATTCAACAGTTAGTAGACTAAAAAGAAAAAAAATGTTAATTTTATTCCTAAATGATACAGCACAAATAGTTGATAAAACGAAAAAACAATATTTTTGGGGTTTTAGACACAGATATTGCGACACAATTTCCACCATGCTTCCATCAAAATGATTACTTGTTCATTAACTCGTGCAGCCAATATTCTTTTTTGTCACAGACATGTCCATTTGTGTATGAAGCAGTTTTAGTCGATAGTATAGCGATTGGCTATTGTGTTTTATGCGCCATTAACATTAACTAAGCTTTGGTGAATTCAAAACATATTGCAATGTACAATATTTGTCAAATGAATTACTCTTCCCTCTCCCTTTTAAATTTCAAACTTAAAGAAATATTATTTTATTAACCGTGTGTGTAAAAAACTCTTACTTCATTAGGAATTTTTCTAAAATTGAACAAAATTTTCATTACGTGAGGGCCGGTATATGTCACAAAGATGTCACCGCCAAAAGACGGTGTCGAAGTTGATCTCCTGACGCTAAATTCAGTTCCGGCAAGCGTTATCGATAGCCTCTGAGAAAAGCTGCAAAATTTAAATATTATTCACCTAATGCTTTTCGACAACTGGTTAAATACAATGGGATTGGTGTTTATTTCAAGCTCGCAAACTTGATTTAAAGAATTGTTACCACCACCCACGCATTCAATTAATGTTTAATTGTTTTGCCTATATATGTATATGTGGCGAAAGCTGCAAACAGCTAGTGTTCGTCAGTGCGTTCGACAGGCGGTAGTTTTGCTATATTGTTCGACTACTGGTTAAGTGCAATGGGTTTGGTGTTTACTTCAAGCTCACACATTTTATCTAAATTGTTACCACAAACTACGCAATCAATTATTGCTAAGTATAATTAATTGCCTGCATTGGTTTCATCCGTATAAGCCACTTTTCAGCAGGAAATCGTATTGGCTATTGCCAATAACATAAATGTTTATATGAATGAAGATTGAATGCAACTTGTAGTTCTTGCCACAAGATGTAGTTCTCCTGTCGGAGTAGATAATTTGCATGACAATGAAATAGATAGTCGATAGTTCGGAACCCATCCGAAGAAAACAGTTTACTATTAAATGATAACAAAATGGACGAAACCGGTATGGTAGATGAATTGCTTTTCGATACCTTCTGCAATGTTTAATCCATATCCACAATAACCTATATGAATACATAAATATGTTTATAACTACACGGAGTGCAAGAAGCGATAGCACAGTACCATTTTGTAAAACATTTAAATTGACAGTCTTTTAGCGATATAGGATGGCTTAAAATGCGACCATAATATTAAGGATAGTATAAACCGGCATTCGTGTGAAGCAAAATCGAAGACATTACAGCTAATTTGATCTTAAAACTAAGATTTTGAAAGCAGTATGTGATAAGATGCCTATGAGCCGTCATTTGAGTTTCGAAATCTCGCAAGTCCGGAATTCTACCTGAGCTTGTATGATTTACATGAAATCGTTGGCTGTTAGATTTAACTTTCATACGATGCATTATAATATATATTGCGTGTATGTATTATGCATGTCGCTCCTAGTAAAAGAGGTCCATTATTAGCCGCACGTTTTTCTTATTGATACATATGTGACGAGCTTTCAGGCTGCTCCTTACCAGGAGCCGTCATATCGTTCTAAACTCTTTCTCTCATCCCCACTGTACTGGTATATTTTATTTGCCATAACTGAAGTAGCTACGCCATTTGATATTTGCAAATTTGGACACTATTTTTGTCATAAACCATGTTGTAAGATGGTGGAAAATTGTGCGGTAGCTAATGTTGTTCTTTTCTTAGGCAATATTCACGTAGATTATTTGATTCGATTATCCTACGTCGTCTTAGCGCTTCACGTGAATCACATTCAAGAGAAGAACAGACTGGATTTCGCGCAGAACGAGGTTGTATACATAATATTTTTAGGTTAAGGCAAGTTCTCGAACAGAGACATTTATATCACCATCCCACAAAAGCAGTCTTTCTAAACTTCAAGGGTGTATTTGATTTTGTGGATCACAATGTTTTATTCCATATCTTGTCGAAAAGCGGTGTGCCCACAAAATTTGTTAATATTATACGAGCTCTCTGCACAAATACTTCTGGTCGCGTTAAGGTCTACAACGAATTAACGCATAACTTTACAACCAGCAGTGGTGTTCGTCAAGGTTGTCCACTTTCCCCATTTTTGTTTAATTTTGTAATCGATGCTATAATGAACAACACTCTCTCACACATTCAGGACGCTGGAGTTGAAGTTCTCCCAGGAGATAAACTAGTCGATCTTGACTATGCGGACGATATCGTACTATTATTCGACAATCAGGATGCTGTCCAGGCCACATTGAATAGATTAACAGACGTTGTTCCGTCTTTCGGTATGAAATTCGCACCCTCTAAATGTAAGATATTGTTACAGGACCACCCACTACTCACTCCAACGTTGCGACTGCAGAATGCATATCTAGATATAGTCGACAGGTTTACATATCTTAAGAGCTCTATCAATAGCGTAGGCAATATGTCCGACGAGGTGAGAAAACGGATCACGAAGGCTAGAGTAGCTTACTCGAACCTTCGTCATTTATGGAGAAAGGCGAATATTTCACTTTGCCTTAAAGGTCGTGTTTACAATGCATCTGTACGCGCAGCCTTACTATACGCTAGTGAAACTTGGCCTCTTAGAGTTGATGATCTGAGACGCTTACAGGCATTCGCTCATCGTTGTTTGAGAAGTATAGCACATGTTGGTTACCAACAACGAATTATTAACGTTGTCATCCGTAGACGTATTTTTGGATCTGGCAATAAGAGCTCGTCGTTAGAAAAACAAATAAGGCTCCATCAACTTCGCTGGCTCGGTCACCTTTTGCGTATGCCCTCATTTTGATTGCTCTCATCCAACACCGAATTGGCGTTAGAAACAAGGTTGGTATATTTTGACATGGCAGAAACAATTAAAGTCACTTACATCCAAATTGGGTAGTATAGGACCCACTGGTCTGCCAGGATGGAGTCCTCATGCGCATCATCGTTCTTGGTTAGAAACCCTTAGCGATATGGCATCGAATCGAGCTCAGTGGCGATCTTGTTGCAGATGTCTAGTAGAATCATCTCCGTAGCTTTCTTTTCTTAGTAGGACAAAGTTAGCTGCGAGGTTTGGTTTGTTTATGACGTGATACAGTGAAATCCGCAAGGAAGCTGTATTGCTGATGTCGAATGCTAACTTGGCCATAATGATGTTGTGGAGAGGTTTAGTTTGCCTCATTTCTGTGAGTTATCCTGATAAATTTACTCATAGTAGCAAGGTTTTCCTTCTCTCTCTCTACCCCTCTCCCTCTCTCGTAAATCTCAATAATAATTTATCTAAATTCACTTATATACTTTTTTTTCACTCCTTATGGTTATATGGCAGTGAAACATTAGTCACTTTTGACTTTTGTATGGCTGGACATAATAATGATGATGAGGCACTATTCTCAATTTATTCCACTATACTACTAATAACAGATCATTTCAAATTTTTTATTACTAGTGATGCGTATGTCTTGGCAATGAATATTTCTTACTTTTAATCAAGGTTGTGATCTTGATATAAACAATCGACCAACGTTCATTTAATTATACAAATGATTTTTTCTGTTTTATAGATAAAATGTTTCTATGACCACCGAAGTCACATTTATCTATAGGATTTACAGGTTTTTCGCTCTGCTGGAAGATCATTTCTAAAAGTTACAAAGCGTTTATTGTCAACTTGATATGTCGAATACTGTATTTAAGGATTTACATTTGATTTAATAATCCAAATATCTAGATTTTATCGCCATAAACCCAAAATCGACACTCCTCAATTCATCATTTTCAGCAAAACATATCCACTTTAAAAGTTTTACAAAATGGTACTGTACTATCGCTTCTTGCACTCCGTGTAGTTATAAACATATTTATGTAGTCAGATAGGTTATTGTCGATATTGATTAACCATTGCAGAAGGTATCAAAAAGCAATTCATCTACCATACCGGTTTCGTCCATTTTTTTATCATTTAATATTAAACTGTTTTCTTCGGACGGGTCTCGAACTATCGACTATCTATTTCAGTGTCATGCAAATTATCTACTCCGACACGAGAACTACATCTTGTGGCAAGAACTACAAGTTGCATTCAATCTTCACTCATATAAAAATTTATGTTATTGGCAATAGCCAATAGGACTGCTACTGGAAAGTGCCTAATACGGATTAAACCAATGCAGGCAATTAATTCTATTGGCTATATTAGGCTGTTTAATTCACACTGGCAAAAATGTATAATAATCCGTAGTTCTTTTGTGAGAAGTGACATAACCAGCATTTGCGTATGGACAAACGGGGGTAATACACTGGGTGCAAAATAATACTTTATGACTAATTAAACACAATAAAAACAGTTTTTCTCATGTATCAGATTAAACAAATATTTTTTCTATCCTCGAGGCATTTCATGGCAACTTTCAACTGAATATTGGCAAAATTATATCACAAAACAATTATAAATCTACAAAATAGGGCAAATTTTTTTTTTAAATTTACGATAAAATACTGTGCTCAATGGCAAACTCAGTTGTCCGCGCTGGTAATCGTAGAAAATGTTTCTAACTGCCAAGAGTAGTATAATGCCTATTTACAGAAATAGAATCGAGAATGAACATATATAAACCAAACATTTATAATTTAATAAATTGTAAGGCAAGCGGTTTATCTGTTGAATCTCCAGGATATGAGTTCGCGGGTTGCACCATCTTTGCACTATCAGTTTCGCAAAGATCCGATTGATCCCATTTCCAAGTACGCATCTGTTTTGTCTTCGATCAGGCTGGGTGCGTATTCGTCCCTTTCTTCCGAAGGCTTCAACGTCGTTCATACTAACCACTGGAAATGAGGTGCGATCTAATCTTCGTTGACTGTCATCGTTTCAGTTTAGTTTTTCCCAAACCATCCTCAGGCCTCTAGTCACACTTTCACAGTAAGATTCTCACAATAGCATTGACCGTGAACGAGGCCACTTCAACATCGTACAATCTTGTTACTTCAATTATTGCCCTGCATCGCGTTTGCTAGTGAAATCAAAGTGACATGGATTAATGATGTTGAGGCCAATGTATGAGAGGCCTTTACACAACAAGGAAGCAAGAAATGAGCTCAAGCTTTCAAACTGTATAAATACTATTATTTATTCGTGGTATCTGTCGTGAATTTCTGAAAGCTGAGTCGTCTAGACATGATATTGCCGAAATGAATTCGGGGGCTTACAGCCCGGTATTCCATAAGACTTGTTCAAACGAATCAGCTAATAATTCGGCCATTTTTGTGTTAATTTTCCTGACTTCACCTATATTGGTTGGATCATATATGCGGATTCCTTCAGAATTTACTATAAAAGTGTCGTCCAACAGAGGCATAATTATTCCTAACTCCGCAGACCCAGTGTTCATTTTTGCAAACAATACTCCGCCAGAAGTCATTTCGTTCAACACAAATGTGTTCATTTTTAATCAATTATCCATCATTGTGCTGACTGCTTCATCTTAATTCGTGGACTACTGCGAGGACTTTTATTGTATTCAAATCAGCCTTGATTAGGACATTTGAAGCGTTCTCGGCATCACAGGTGGCTATTGCTGCACATATGATGACGATTTGAATAGATGCCGCACAACCCTTGTGAGTGTTATTGGTATTTGTGTGCGCGGTGGCGAAGCCAATAACCGTCCGCTAGAAATTGACGTTACGAATATTCGTGAGAAGAACAACCAGAACCGCAGGTGAAGTTTTTATTTGCATTTGCGTACGCGGAGGGAAACGAATAACATATTCGTTAAGGATTGATATGATGAATTTTCATGAAGAACAAGCGGCCCCATGCTAGTAGTTTGTATTTGGCATTCGTCGGGAAAATTAATTACCTGTCTATCCGGAAATTGTAAAGTTATTTCAATAGCAAATTGGTAATTAACGCTACAGGTTCTGCCAATGGAAAATAATGACTAACGAGGATGGCTGATTAAAAGTGGAAAGTGGAGGTGAGCCGTGAGTTATGTCTAGCTGCAAACTACGGTGTATCAGATTTCTCTTCCGAGGGGTAAGTTGTAGTAGTACAGACAAGCAGAGATGACAGCTTTTCAGGAAAGAGAGCCGGGTTAACTCATCATCATATATGTATTAGTATATTTATTCTGCTGAACTTAGATCAAACATGTGTATATATTTGTGTGATTTAATTTTAAATAATGACTGAATTATGTAGACATCATGCATAACCTATGAGAATAATTACGCTACAAACCGTTTAATTATGATTTCCTGTTTGAAACTTGAAGTATAGGTATGTTTTCGTAATTGCATTTTTTAAATCAGGAATTATTTAGTTCATCAATGTGACCAGAATGCCATAAGGAGAAAGTGACGCAGAAACTTTTTAATTATGTCTATAATGTTATACTTTTGGCTCACAAGCCAAAATCTTTCATGTGACCTAATCTAACTATTTTAAAAGTTCGTTATTGAATTTTGGCCGTAATAACATAAGTGGCTTGCTGTGAGCCTATAATTTTTATTGAGAATTATTGTTATACGATGAGGCCATAGAAAAAAACCATGCTTCTTATTCCTGTCCCTAAATCCTATGACTAAAGCTGTTGCTTATTTGTCTTGACATCATCATAGAAACAGGGACGATCGTTCTAGCCGAATTGGGTTAACTGTATCAATAGAAACAGGAAATTGGCCTACAGTATACAGAACAGACTACGAGGACGGGTCAGCTAAAAGAAGATCGAGCGCCTTTTTGTGATTCAATGGGCATTGACTATTAACGTTAATTTCTTCGTCGATAAACTAATAGAAAACTTATTCGGATCAGGCAGTTTTTTTATGTAGTATAGACTCCAGTCATTCAATAGTTGCATGTATCCATTTATCACCCACGCTATTACAAGAAGCAGACGAAGTTGAATCGTTCAGATGTGCTCGAATATGATTTAATTTCACGTCAGGCTGTTCTGCACAAGAAAGCGTCAAGCAACAAAGGTTTTCTGTTTTAAGATAAGCCTGAATTTTCTAGCTTCAAAGCAAAAGAACACGGGAAGTCTTAAGATTTCAAAATTGTCTAATAAAACTAAGGATTTCAGTTTCTTCGCTAATGAAGATTGTAGGTTCAACGTTTTATCACAATTAACGACGTTGTAGGATAGTTTGTCCTCAAATTCAAAAAAGTTTCCTATATATTATGTTTTTAACCACGTTCTTTATGGTAGAGTTAAACGTTGACTCTACCTTATCAATTTATTTATTCGAGAAATAGGACAAAAAACCATTTTTATATAGTACTAACGGTCCACACAAAAAGTGCATATAAACTTCAAGTAATAAAAAACAAATAAAAACAGTATGCATGCATTGGACGTAATGCTAAGTTGGTGTTATCATTTTTAAATGACCCATGGCATGTGTGGCAAAAATATAGGCAATACCACTATCTCTATCATCGATCCTAACAATAATACTACTAATACCATTAATAATAATAATAATAATAAGGATAATAATAATAACGGTACAATTACAACACCAACACTAACAACACCACCCCACAACACTAATAAATCGAGTTCGCGAGATTAAATCCTATTGTATCTAACCAGTCGCACAACAAAGAAAGCTAAAGCCAGTCACACGTACTGTACGTGTGACCAAGTTAAGGTGAAGAAATGTAGCATATTAACAAATCAGGATAATTTTCAAACTAACTCGTATACCAAATGGTCGATTACCTTAATTATATAATCCGGCTTATGAAAGAGAAGTTTCATAAAACAATATTTATCATCTGAGCAACTATGGGGCTTGTGAAGAAAAATATTCAATCACACAAATATTGAAATGATTTTTGCAAGATCAGATTACAACCTGGCAGAAAAAGTTTGCAATAAAAAATATAGAAGCTTTAACGATCATAAGATCGCAACCACAATGATCAAAATCATGCTTAAGAGGTAAAGAAATAATCCCAGGAATACGCGATATCCATTGGTGTATTAATGGACGAAATTCTATTCTTCTAACCAAAAATTTATATGGACAAAATGGTTGAAATTTAATTTAGTAGATAGCAGTACGCTTCGGCATTAAAATATTTGTTTCATATTAAGTATAATATTCATGCAAATGGCTTTTGGAAAGTAAATAAAATTGCATTTGTTAGTAAGTAGTATCTACAGTACTACCATAAAATGCCTGGCAAACAACCAAGATAATAAAATAGAACAGTGAGAACCACAATTCGAGTGATTGAAATATTTACTGATGTGCCAAACTCTGGGAGTTCTAGAATAAAATGAATATCAAATGATACTGAAGAACCACACGAACTCATTAGATACACATAAGCAGATCGTGGTGGTAAGTTTTTATTAATATGAGTTGAAAACTCTCCAAGGGATGCGTAGTTTAACAATCCATTCTTTGTCACCTGTGGCTGCTCACATGTAACAATTATGACGGAAATAAATATAAAGGTAGTTGGTGATGTTTTATCCTCGGCAATAGAGAATACTTCTCTCTATCATGCACATAGCAGATCCATTGCAGCTAAGGTTGGTCTCAAATTTCAGTAAGATACTAGATGAGTATTAATTTTAGATTACGAGACGTAGAGGCTCTAAACCAATCAATCCTTCGAAATATTAAGCATATGGACGAAATATTGCTGCCAACATTCTCGTGGCTGGAAACCAAATATCAATTAAATTAAACAATCATTGACTGCGCGGGTAAATCAAATTTGCGAGCTTCAAGTAAACACCAATCCCATTGCATTTAGCCAGTCGTCGAACAACAAAAAACTACCGTCAGTCACACGTGCTAACGCGTTTCGACCTCCCAAGATCATCGGCAGAGTACGACGGCAACCTGATTAGGAAGGATCAATCCGCAATGCATATATATGGAAGGAAAAATTAGATATGCGGCTCTCACCTCTAGTAGCCTCGCATAAATTTTATTTAACCGGAAATGTCAAATTGTCAAAAACTTCGGTGAAATACTGTAAAAGAGCCAAATATGGAAACTATCAAATATAACCGCATACACATTAGGCGCAAAGCTGAAATTTCGTATTAAATTAAAATGAACTTTTTGCAAGTGCATTTCAATATGTGATAGAGATTTGCTATATGATTAAAACTTACTCAGAACATGTAGATTTTCCTTTGATGTTTAAAAGCGAACCTAAACCCGACGATCGTTTAGGTGACACTACATTTTCCACGACTGTCTGGTTTTTTTTCGCAGGTGGTGCTGCTTTCGGCGACTTATTGACTTTACTAGGTGATGAGTTCTGCTTTTTTGTAGGTGAGACTTGTTTGGTCTGCGACTTCACAGTAACTTCGAGTGCCGAGGTTCTGCATACTTCTGTTACAATATCGCCTTCTTTGGCGACAGAAGTAGGTTCCAAGGGAGAAGCCGATGGTTTTTTTACTAAATTCTCCGACTGTGGCGAAGTTTTTGAAGAAAGAGACTTCGAAGGACTGCATTTTGGTCTTTTAGATGTATTATTAGGTGAGAGGAAGTTTGTCAATTTCGTTTGTGAGGCTCGTTTCATTTTCTAAATAAACTTGATTAAGAATATAAAAGTTAAGAAAAAACTATTTTGGAATGAGAGTCCTAATAAAATTCATAGTCCCCATTGAAATTGAAAATAAAATTTTAAAAAGTATACGTGGAGAGATTGCAATAAGTAAACAACAAATCAGATGTATGCACCCCTTCCAGTTCAAGCTGAATCCACGAACATGCACTTTCTGCTTCTTTAAATCAAACTCTAATTCGTTTATCCAGACCTTCATATGTGCCAAACTCATTTCTGCTATTCTTTAAATCAAGTTTGCGAGCTTCAGGTAAACACCAAACCTATTGTATTTAACCAGTCGTCGAACAACATAACAAAACTATCGTCAGTCAATCGCACTGACGCGTTTCGACCTTCCACGATGATTATCAGAGTACGACGGCAAACTGTCTAGTGAGAATCAAACCGCATTGCATTTTTATGAAAAGCAAAATTAGATATGCGGCTCTCATCTCTAGTAAACACGCATACATTGGACGTGACTGGAAATGTCGGGCTGCAAAATTTCTATGCAGTCACAAAGATTAACTGTTTGCAGCTTCTATACTATAAATAATCAGGCTTCACATTTGAAATCGTTCAAACGTGCACAACTGCATGCATTGATAAAATAGTTAAATGCGCTCAAAGATATCAACGGAAATTCAAACATCAAAATACCACGTGCTGATAAAGGCAAGGGAGTCCTGAGAGTACTTTAGATTAAATAGACAAAGCTGAGCAGAAAGTTATAAATTAAATTAAAATTTTGACAGATACCGGTTTAATTGAAGAGGTCGTTGTACAGAAGCTCAACTAAGTTGGATCATCTACAAAAAACACACAAAAAGGTTGTCCTTATAACGGAACCATTGAGAAAACTAATATATAACTATTGGGCTGCCGACTCTCCCGAGATTATTAACAGAGTTCAATACATAAATGTTAAAAATGAGTTAATGCTGTCATTTTGCGAACATTTTTTATATAAATGTTCGGATTGAAGAAAACATTGCCATTATAATTCAAGCAGTAGACCAAAACATATTATCGTTTGTGGTCCTAGGTCATACTCGACGCAAGCTTATTACACTATGCACGAAAGATGTTCAGTTTAGTTTTAAAGGAAACCTCAATAAACAATTCGCTGGTGTGGAAATGGGAGCCCCTCATCTCTAGTATTGGCTGAGATTACGCTAGGCCGTCTTGATAGCACACCATTACAGAGTGACATAAGTAAATTTACACAATAAATTGAGTCAAGAAATCAAAATAAACATACATATTTGTGGCCAGAAAGAAATCAATTTACCTGAACATCAGATTTAAGGGAGACCTAGTTTCCCGCACAACATATAATAGAGTTAAATCGGCATTAACATGCACAATTAATGTAGCTAAATTACGAGTGTTATTTAGTCTAACGCATTCAACTTTACCAGAAATTAAAGAGAAACAGCTAATAATTCGGACCTCAAATATTATTTATCAATATACATGCACAAGTTGTCATTTAACTTACGTAGGCCGAACGATCAGGAGGGTAATTAATTGAATGAAATAGCATAGCAACTTAAAAACCTCTTAAATAAAATGATGAATACACGTCTGTAATTGTGCTGTTGACTTCACCTATATTCATTGGGTCATTTACGCGGATTCACTCAGAATTTATTACAAGTACATGAGATTATACCTTTCGTTCACACTGGATTTGAGATATACTTCTGGTCCTACTTGAACTGATAAGTTACTAGGTACGTACTACATAACACATACAAAGGATGTAGTCAGACGGAAAAGATTGGTTCACGAACAATTTAAGAAAAACTAATTGTGGAAGGCTTCAGAAGGACGGGGCAAGTGAGAACACATCAATTAAGTGTCAGCTCAATCTGTGGAATCAAGATTTTACCGACCTACTAGGGCTATCAATTATGGCGCAACAGCAAGTCACGTATAAAAATCAACGATGACAGCACCGCGCATGGATTCTCTTCTACATTCAAATATAGCCAGTCAATTCGAGACGCGTGTGTATGTAAAATCACACCTATTCGTAATGTCATTCTAACATTAGGTTAAATGCAATAAAGCAACTACATTTAACTTGGACAACGAAATTAAATCAACGAGATGTTACGCCCGAGCTTAAAAGACACATTCAAATATCACGCCTAAAACCCATAATTTTGCATTGAGCGCGAAATAACGGCAAAGTTAGGAAATCAATTTCGACGCAAATATCCAGCAAAGTTATAAAAGTAAGAGGTAAATTTTAAAATGTCAAATCATGAAAGCATCTACTTTATTATGTGTTGGTACCCTTTACAAACTTGGTATATATATATATTATATATAGTAAGTTGGCTTTGAAGTCGCATTGTCTAAGATTTTATATAAAGTTAGCTCCACTTCTGCTGGTTTACATATTTGTATAGGAGATTTTACCGTCCTATTTTCCCACATTCCTCACACAAATATAAAGAGGGTAAAGGGCGCAGTACCGGCCCCTACTGATGAATTGCCAACAAGCACGAAATGAATGTTCACGAGATTATACGTCCCGTTCTTGCTATCTTTTTTATCCTTTTGTCGCATATTTCAACTAAATTCTTACTAACACTATAACACCTAATATACAATTGCATATATATATATATATATATATATATATATATATATATATATATAATTTTGCACAGTCAATAATGAAGAGTTAGAAAAAGTTTAAAAAAGGATAATTTGTTTCATTAGAATAGAAAGTTAAAATTAAAATAGAAAAAAATTAGAAAATTGCCCACTGAAAGAAAAATTATAGAAATAGTGCAAAGAAAAATTGCTTTTAAAATAGCGTAAAAGTTTATTAAAACGTGCTACACTACATAAAGTTACCTAAGTTAATAGGTACTGTGAGATAACAAGTAATCAAGGATGAAATTATAAGATAATCGTAAAATAAATTAAGAGATATTTGATTATTGATTCCCCGCCCTCTATAAGTTGATGACAATCCAAAGTCCTTATTATTTTACCTGAGCTAGTTTCTGATTCTGATCCGTGCTACCTTCGCTTCCAACTTTTATTTAATGTCGCATTTCAAATCGAACCTACTGATTTGTCTACGGCTGTTTCATTCATTATGTCGTTTATCGATTTGATTTCGATGGATTTACTAATCAACTTTGTCGATTTACTACGACCACAAATTGACATGTGTCCGCAACCATCCCAATTAATTGTGTGTCCAGTTTTTACTGTATGACGTGCAAGATCCGATCTATTAATATGGCCATACTTGTATGCGGTTTTTTGTTCCCCTCTACTTATCTTAATAGGCGCACGGTTTTACCCACATACATCAGGTTACAGTCGTTACAAGGAATTTCATATGCTCCTGAAGTGCCTAACGGATATCAAATAAATTTATATTTCGATCTGAAAAATGTTACTAAGTTGACGCTAAGCCAATGTTGATAATAAGCATTATGATCACATTCCTTAAATAACACCCAACGCGTTCCGGTTTCAAAATGAAACTTGCTTTGTTGCAAGTAAACCGTTGTAATGTCATTTTATACCGCCAACGTTGAAAGAATGATAAACTAGTCAGCTAATTCCATATGATACATAGAATCCAAATTTGATTAACAAAACATTCACGAAATAGTGGCTACACCTACCTTTAATTCATGGTTTGCGACAATTGAAACATCGGGCATCATGCTAGTGTAACACTGTGAGGTATTAGTTAGTATTTTATGGTATTATGTTTAATGATTTTTGGTCGCCTATCTAGTAATTATGGTTCGGATTTAGCTATATATTCTTTTAAATTACTGAACCAATGTATATTTGTATTCTTTAATTCAGACCATTCACATTATAAGTTTCGTAAATTGTTAATTTACTCTATGAATTTTGAACAATATGTATATAATGTGTGTACTTCTAATAATTAATGCATCGTTGATTTAGGTCACCCAGATTGCCAGATTGGCATAGAGAGTTTCGTAGATTATTTAGCTGCTTCTTATGTGAAATTGTGGCTCCCATGCTAAAATATTGAGAATCTTTATACAATGGTTACTGAATAATTTTGTGAAGCCGACAACGATTTACCATTTTTGTCTCCAAGTCCTATTATTAAAGGTGTTATTTGTTTATATTCACCAATTTTTTGGAACTGAGCCAGTCGTTCCAGACCTATTTGGTTAACTATACCAAAAGTAGACGCGAAGAAGCCCACAATATAGAATTCAGACCGAGGGGAAGAGACTACTATAGCGATTTGTTGTGGTTGAACAAGCGTAAAACACAACAACCTGATTGACTACAATTTTTCACTGCATCATGACCCAAAGTTAGCCATATTATAACTAACGAAGCATGTCACGATTTTTGATCGTTGGTTGCCACTTTGCACTTTAAGTTTCGCAAATTCGATTTATCCTCATTTCTAAGTACGCATTGATTTCGTCTTCATTGTGTTTGGGTGCTGATTCGTCCTCCGAAGGCTTCAACATCGTTCATACTAACCCCTGGATATGAGGTAAGATCTAAACTTCGTGGGTTGGCAACATTTCGATATGAAGTTTCCCATATCACCACCGGGCCTCTAGTTCCCCCTCACACACACGCACAATACAATGCTCACAATAGCAGATATTAGACATGAGGATCAATCGGATCTTTGTGAAACCGATAGTGCAAATCGACAACTTACGATCACAAATTCTGACATACTTACTTTACTTTACTGCGGCTGACTCCTTTTGGAGGATAAGCCGGCTCCAATTACATGGAGTTTCTTGGGAATGACGCACGCACTCCGCAATCCTTCAAAAAATATCTGACAGACACATATCATTACCAAATACATACTATTTATTATTAACAGTAGCATATGGTAAAAACACACAATCATAACCTGTAGATGTAAAGCTACAGAGATGTGCTCGAATATACTTCTAATGACACCCAACAATGGCGTTAGGTAGGCTTAGTTGTCTTAGTCATTCACCAAAAAATGTTCTATTTACAATTATACGATTATGATTACAGGAATTTAAAGCTCGAAAAGCAGTCGTAAAATCTGCCATAAGTAAATTAGCCTCTTGGTGAAAAAAAAATGAAATATTTGTGAATGACAATTGATTGCGCGGGTGGTGATAAACTTTATTTAATCCCCCACTTTCTTCCCGAGTGAGTTTGATGTCAAGGAAGGGAAAACTGTCGTCTTTCTCTACCTCGAGAGTGAATTTATTGTCTGGATCGACTCCATTTGCTTGTTTGAGGATTTCGGAAGGGTCTGCTGCTTCTGAGATGAACAGCAAGATATCATCTACATACCTTTTGTAGAGTGCGCACTGGTCAATTATACATTTAGGCTCGTTTATTCAATGCGCACAAATGGTTAATTCTCAAGCCATCAAAACAATAATGACCAGATCACTTCGCAAAACAGCGACAATGACCTTAACATGCAAACAGGTACACACACAAGCACAAACGCATACACACTTACCAACCAGCCAAAACAAGAAATAGAAGTAAAAGCAAGTCAGATTTGTTACCACTAGTATAATCAATTGAAATCCAGAATGTATATAAATGAATGATTGTAGAGCGATGATTAGTATTCACGAAATAAATGGCTTTTATCCACTTTGTTATTAATGTGATTTTTCTCCCTAATTAGAAATATGTATATATATATAGGTCAACTTTATGCATTTGATCATTCAAGTACATGAAAGAAGTAATTAGTTAACCCCTTTAGCATTATCATGCAGGTATGTAACCATACACGGTCTCCTATAGTGGTGTGCTTATGAGCATGCTGATAAATATTTATCGAATGCCTTATAATTTGCTTTATCCGAAACTAAGCTTTAAGAATGCATAAAATAAATATACATTGAGCATTTTTAATGAGCTGAAATTTTGCTGTGTTATCTTAAACCTGACGATTATTTTTGACATGGAGGACCGAATCATAGTTTACGGGTCTAAATTATCAAATGTTCATTAATGAAACATATGCACCAATTGACGCATGGATTAAATGTAGGGTGAATAAAAGACGCAATGCGATGTGTGGCAATAAAGATCTAAAAATATTCTTTTGTAATACGAACCTTAATAAAATCCATAGTACCCTTTCCATGTGCAAAAATAAAAAGAAATTTTATCAGATAAAAGAAACGCTTCTTTCTCATTATCTCCTCAAGTATCTACTAATGAGCATATCTATATATAAAAATTGAAAAGCAAAACAAGATAGAAATATGTAAACAGAGTGTGAAAAAAACAGAAACCAATCAATTGCGTGTGTCACCTCCAGTTCAAGCTCAATGCCTGAACATGCTTTATCTGCTTGCATAAATCCGGCTGCAATTTGTTTATCCATAAGGCTTCGTATGTGGCTAGCTCCTTTTGTTATTGCATTTAGTAATTATTTTAAATGCTACGTGGGAATAACATACGTGTGATGTTTCGAAGATATGTTGAGCACTAGCAGACGTGTATTCAGCATTTGATTTAAAACAGGAGTTTAAGTTACAATGTTCTCTCATTCGAATAATAAACCGTCCGGTCGATCGGTCTACGTAAGTTGATTGGCAGCTTGCGCATGTATATTGGTAAATAATATTCGATGTCGATATTAACGGCTGTTTCTCTTTGTTTGCTGGTAAAGGCAAGTGTGTTATCTTAAATAACACTCGTAGTTTAGCTGCATGTACGTTAATGCCGCTTCAACTTTCTTTTGTGCTATTCGAGAAACTGCATCCCCTCTTAAATGGGATGTTCATGTAGACTGCTTTTTTCTGGTCCGAAATATGTCTGTTTCTGTTTAATACCCCTTTAATAATTGATTAAATTAATTGTCTATGAGAGACATTAGACATTAAATCGTTAATTGCTTTATTATATTCGTTTTCTTTTGAATCTGGAATAACCAAACTGTCAATTCTTGAAAAGCAGCCACGAACTGTTGATAATTTATAATGAAACGGCAAAAAACTGCTGTAATACAAATACTATGCAGACCAGGTTGGTTTATGGTAAATTGTTGTTTAATTTACCATTACTTTCTTTCTTTAATCATACATCTAGGAAAGGCAGACGATCATCTTTCTTGTGCTCTGACGTGAAACCGATATTCATTTGTGCTTTGTTTAAATTTTGAAGCATTGTTCGTGATTGTGACCTGTACTTAAGGCCAAGAAAAATATCATCCACGTGCCGTATATATTGAGCACATTTACTTATGTCACTCAGCCAACACTGGAGATAAGGGGCTCCCATTGCCATACCATCTGTCTGTTTATAGATGCTTCCATTAAAACGAAACCGTACGTCTTTCGTGCATAATAAGATAAGCTTCCGTAGAGTGTGACCTAGCACCGGCGGTGATAATACGTCATGTTCTACCACTTTGACAATAATGTCAATAGTTTCATCAACTGGAACATTTGTAAGCAAAGACGTAACATCAAAAGATGCCATAATCTTATTTTTAACATTTATATCGTGAATTTTGTTTAAAAATTCAAATGAATCGGCAACCGAATAATTACATAGTAGTTTGTGTAATGGTTCGATTATACGAACTAACCATTTACCTAGTGCATGAAACGGAGAATTAACCATTGATAAAATTGGCCTCAAAGGACAATTTTTTGTGTTTTTGGTAATCCATAAATTATTGGTGTAGATGATCCAACTGGCTGGAGCTTCCGTGCAGTGGCCTCATCAATAAAACTGGCATCTGTCAAAATCTTAATTTCACTTATTACTTTGCGCTCCACCTTGTCTATTTCATCTGATTTATCGTCTAAACGTGTGAATTTTTTATTGTCCTTTAACACATTTTCCATCTTATGTACGTACTCAGATTTGTCCATTATAACTACGCTCTTTCTTTTATCAGCGCGTAGTATTTTGATGTCTGCATTTCTGCTGATACCTCTAAGCGCATTTAGATACTGCTTTGTCAATGCATGCTGTTCTGCGAATTTGGACAATTTAAAATGTGAAGCCTGATCAACTAATGTAGCATTGGACCAGTTTTTATAATCAATACTGGTAGGTTCTAAGTCGGCTGTTTGTTCAAATAGCAAATCAAATGCAGCTTCAAAATCAACTTTGCATTTATTAGAAGGATGTATTCCATAATTTCGGCCCATCGATAGTGCCTTCATTGTTAGCTGATCGATTGGTACTTTTGATAATGAAAGCATGTTCAGGCATTGAGCTTGAACTGGAGGTGACGCACGCAATTGGTTGGTTTCCGTTTTTTCACACACTCACTCTATGTTTACATATTTCTATCTTGCTTTGCCTTCCAATTTATATATAAAGATATGTTCATTAGTAGATACTTGAGAAGATGATGAGAAAGACGCGTTTCTTGTATCTGATAGTTTCTTTTTATTTTTGAATATGGAAAGAGTACTATGAACTAAGCATATGCTACAATGATATCGCCGACTCTGACGTATCCTACTGATCTCATATAAAGTAAATTATAAGGCATAAAATTAACAAATATTAAATTTTGCGGCAGATGAAAGGTATGGAGAGTGGAAACGCGTTAGCGCCTGTAATTGACAGTTGGCAAAATGTGCGACTCATCAAATAAAATAGGAATGGGGTTTTCCTCAAGTCTGTTAGCATGATTAAAACAATTAATACTAGGTAGACTATGCCTAAAATATCTAAATACTATAAGGTGGTTTACCAATAAAAGTAAACTTAATATGGGATATAAAAGAAACATGTTAATATGGGATAGTTTAGTACTTGTGCTTCCTTAAAGTTCATAGCTCTAAATAACCAACAATCTGAAAAGTTAATTGAGTTAACACTTAATACAAAACTTCGTGTTTGCTGCAGTAATGAATTAGTTTACACGTTGATTTACGGCCTTGTGGTTATACTATCATCTAAACGTTACAATAAAGGTGATCTGCAATTCGGTTTCTTTCTGAGACGTTTCGAGCCGTTAGATGATAACAAATTATTGTCTTTATCCTTATATAAATCAAGATTTCGATCTTAATATAAACACCAATCCAATAATACATATACATTTGTTAATATAAACTACGCATAGTATAATGTAGAGAAAGCAATTCATCCAGTTTATCATTCTGGCCATATTTGAAATAATTTGTTGCTAGGTGCGCAACACCTAATACATAATTGCATATGTATTAGCTCTCCGCCACAAACAGTATCTACCTGTTATGTATTTAATTGAATGATGTCATGATTTCCGCGAAATGTGATAACTGATATTGATCAAGGCCAGAATGTATGGATTTTCTGGAGTAACAGGTGTCCACAAATAGTTGATCTTCTCATTTTTGGTGAACTTTAGCATACATTGAAATCCATTGTTTTGGTACCATGTACCTTTTCGGTACCATAATGTTGGTATCGGGTACTTAACAATAGTCATAATGTTGGTACCCTTTACAGACTTGGACTATATATATATATATATATATATATATATATATATATATATATATATATATATATATATATATATATATATATATATATAATTGGCTTTGAAGTCGCATTGTCGAAGACTATATGAAGTTAACTTCACTACTGCAGGTTTACACATTCGTATAGGAGACTGTACCGCCCTATTTTACCACATTCCATACTCAAATATATAGTGGGTAAAGTGCATACTACCCGCTCCTACTGATGAGTCGCCAGTAAGCACGAAACGAATGGGCACGAGATCATACTTTCCGTTCATTCCATTCATTATTCCTTATTTGGAACTCTTTTTACTGTCCAGAATTAGCTATGGACAGGGATCGAACCTAGGCACGTCTGTTTCGCAATCTATTGCTCGAACCACTGAGCTACCCTGCCGCACACTACACAGAACTTTCGGTAATATACTGTTTCTCGATTAGTCTTTCTTTTAGGTGGAGTATATGCGGTATATACGGTAGCTAACCATCCCCAATGTGTGATTATAGAACAGATACCATGTTACGTGTAGAAGTAGTACTGAAATGGGTCATGCATTTAATTATATAAATGTTCATTTTAATACCACTCCCAACGTAACGTGGTATCTGTTCTATAATGACAGATTGAACTCTTGATTTCAGTCTTCCACCAGAGTTGCCTCTGTGGCAGACAGGGTGCGATCCTCTCAAATTGTGGATGGTTAATTGGAACTTTAGGTTAAAATAAAGGCTTACCAAGAAACATTAGTTGTTATATAACTGAATTTTTTTTGTAATTGGTTCAGTGGTTAGTGCATCAGCTTCCGAAGACGTGCCCAGGTTCAAATCATATCCGCGGCAAATTTTGGACAATACGAGATGCGTTCCCAATAGAGACGAAACCGATCTACTAGATGAATTGTCTTTCCCACATTAAACAAACTTGGTTCATACTGACAAATGTATGTACTCAACGGGTCAAGTTTTTATATCAAGAACGCCACCTTGATTAAAACAAATTTTATCACTGCCTGCGAAATTAATATTCGTTTAGGTATTTGTCTCATTGGATATACTGTAATTCGCATGCAGACTCTTAGAGCCCTCTGAGCGAAATGGTATGATAAGCTATTCTTTCTTATGTACATGCCCTAATGTCTATTGCAATATCTTTAATTACTTCATGTCAGAATGGTTATCCAGCTTTCACGATATAGAACAGGAAGCTACTAACTCAATAGGATATTACAGTTATACACGTTTTAGGTAAAAACCCAAATAATCAAAGCTAATCGCTCCGAAATCGCTCGGTATAATAAAAGACGTAGCTGTGTCTATCCTTCCTAACGAATATAAGCTTGTCTTCATTGAACATAAATGAACACATAAACGATGATATAGATCACCCTCTCTCTTTCTCACGTGTGTTCCAAAGGCACCTACGCCAATAAGGCAGAACTATCCAGGCTTATTTACTCAACAGTGTTTGTCCTTAGACTCCCACAGATTTTATCCCATCCAAGTTGCTTTCAATTAGCGAGGGTACAATAGGGCATTTTCAGGTGACCAATGCCACGAAAAAAGTACCCGCCTAAAGGATAGCTATACTACCACTCTTGATTTCAGTCTTCCACTAGGTTGACCCGGTGGCGGACAGGGTGCGAAATTGATCCTCTCAAATATTGCTTCAAGCAACGCAAACAACGTTCCAAAACATATTTTGATGATAATGATACCTCAAAGAGCGACCGCACAGAATGAATCCGCTAGCGATTTTTGCTTTTGAGTATAAAATACTAAAACAGAGGTACACTTATATTGTAATCAAAAACGAAAGTCCATAATAACGCTAACATTCACGAGGGTTGCTCAAATGCAAGCCAATGCATACATAATCATAGTACATGAAAAAAACAAGCCCTGCCTATATTCAAGAAGCGCAGATCGCCATATCATAGAAACTTTCGTCAATCTGCCAATTTTCTCTAACAGTATGGATGGCGACGAAGCGACAACACGTACTTTTAAACATCAAAACTACTTCCTTAAATGAGGTTTGCGAATCCATTTATTTTTAATTTAGTGTCACAACACAACAAAAAATAATGTTAGTGGCACGTACGGTAGAGCTCCTGTGTCGTGTGACGAGTTAACTAAAATAGGATCTGTGCTTATCTTAAGTCTACGTACTTAATTTAAAGAATTGCCATTACCACCCGCGCAACCAATGATTATTTAGCTGTTCAACTAAACTATTATTCTTGATAAATTGATTAATTAATATCAGTTTTCTTTCCTCGAAAAAAGGTAGTACTTGAATAAAAAGCGAAATACAATTGCGGATATGTTGAGAAAATAATTCGCTTGAATGCGCAAACAATGGCTTCGAGACAGCCATCTACAAAAAATACGAAGCCACTCCTATATCGGAAATGGATATTGAGAAGCCCAAATTAATTATGAACGGAAATATTTCTGATACAGTTCTGCACAAGATCCCAACTGGGATAAATTATATGGTTCTGAATATAATAAAATTAGAAAAAAAACAAGGATCGAATAAAGGTGTACATAACAGAAAAACTATCCGAAAGCAAACAACGAACATATACAAGCAAAATAAGGATAATGTGTAGATAGCATTCATCTGCGTAACTGCGGAGAAAGAATGCTACAAATGGTACACAGTATTTAATAATTTGCATAACATATACACAAAAATGTTTTATATTAAAATTTCACATAGTATAATACCATTCTTAACCGTGTTGTACTAAAGAAGCTATTTCTGTCGTCCGCAGATTTTAAGAACTAGCCAAACAAATCATGCCACACATGTAGCGTTCCAAACACAAGCAAATCAAGTTTGAATCCTGAAAAATTGGCACTAACACACTGATTTTCGTAAGCCAGCTGCTGTCGATATGCAACCCTCGTCGTACCTGAAGAGTTTCCTCGGTGAGATGTATACGCATCCGACCGTTGAGATAAAAGAGTTATTAATGAATATAAATTGTTCCACAATTCCCTCCCGTTAGAGCACTACTTTACTTTAATCAAGCAAAAATCTTAGGCAAATAAGTGGTAAACTGAGTCAAAATGAGGTAACTAAAAGTCCACATTGAATATCTCGATTCCAAACAGTAAGTCAAAAATCATCTAATAATTTGCTGTACGAGTGCCCGACTCCGAAGAAAATGTACCTTAATTTTAGCACCGTCAGCAGCAAATTCTTGACAGTACTTAACAAGTTCTCAATAAGGATGAAAGCGATTTGCTAGATTGATTGCCCTTGCTATCTTGCGCGATGTTTAGTTTATATTGATCTATATATATATATATATATATATATATATATATATATATATATATATATGCATATATATATATCAAATATATATATGTAATAATGTATCATGAATAGCGTATCATAGGGCACGGTATGAAATACTAGACAAAGAAATTGGCTAAAGTTAGCACGAACAAGAGATGTAACTTTCAAAAGTCGGTGTGAAACTGATTGTAATATTGCTTAAGTGAGAGGATAGCATGAAAGGGTTAAGTTAACTGATCAAGGTGTAATTCTATCATACATGCTGAAAAACATTTCCGAATTAGCTACAAGGCGTTCGTGAGTTAATTTAATATTACAAAAGTGAATTCTCTTCAGGCCTGACCGACAGACTGATGATTACAAAGTAATAATTAACTAAACCAATGAAAATCATGTTTAAAGGTTCTAACTGTCAATAAATTGATCAATATCCAAATAAAATGATTATGGTCAGACTTATAAAAGAAGCACAAAAATCTGGCTAATTGTAAAAATTTGACACATTATATTGCTACTACGAGCGATCATCAGCACAGAATAGCTACTTAAAGTCTCGAATGTAAAAATAATCCCATTATGTGACGCTAGGCAGGAAATCAATATTTACATCAGTTTCGCTGTTAAGATAATTATCATAGACGATATCAAATGGCTCGCATTTAAACTAGCTTTTATTCTGCACAAAATGAAAAAGGTATACATTATGTTAGTTTTACCCTTCCGATGATAAAAACAAATTTTTGTTTGAAACAAAAACGAACACTAAGCGTTACTCTCGCGCATCTAGTGACCAGTGTCAGTTTTACTCATAAAATTCGGTATAAAATATGAATAAATACTTTTTAATGTAGCAAAAGACTTGCTCTTAACGTATTGGAAAGCAACTGATAAGGTTATAAAAACCCTCATTCGAAAGGATCGTTCTTTTACAGTCATACAGAGGTCAATTAATTTGATTCTAATTCACGACTTACCCTTGCGTAATAGAACGCTATCCCTAGTATAAACAATCCAATGAACTGAAGGTCGATTTGTAGACATCCAAAAATACTTTATTGAAAGTTTTCATAACCTACATAACCACAATTAATTATTTTTATAGGTTCAAATCAGATAAACAACATGCCTATTATATCTCAAATAAATTTAAGAAGATCAATTATATTAAGTATTACGAATATATTTCAAAAGAGTATTTTTTAACATTTTGACAGTTTATTAGCTATAAAATAACGGTATAACTAAGTTGGTTTACAGATTAAGACGTTTTATTTACCTGTAACAAAAAGAAAGTGTGATCATCATAGTAAAATGAAAACAATGTCGTGATTAGTCATACATTGCACGGACATACCATGAAATATTGAGCAAGATACGATTTCAAAAAGTGAATGAATACTCAAAATTTCTTATCAGAATGCAAAGCTAAAAATTGTAATAGAAAATTTATCGTATAAATGAGTGATAGATTGTGAACATCTATCATTATGATCATCGTCACTACAGACAGCCCCAAAACTGCCGTTAATAACTGATGCTCCACTGCTATATAGCCATAAGAAAAAAAGAATAAATTATAATAATATTAATTGTTAATTTATTAATTATTAAAGGAGAATGCTTTATCAAGGAGAGAATTTAGGTATTTACCTAGGTATCAAATAGGAATGAGGTAACATAAATCTCTACACAACGTTTTATCAAAAATTCAGTTTTAAGGCTACTACACCCAAGAACACACCAGATTCATTTCAATAATAAGAGACGTATTGCAACTATTTATTAGAAAATAATTGACCATTAAGCGTAATTAAAACAAAGCTTAAATAATAAAATCGTTCTGAACAAGGGAACGCCTTCAACAGTGGGATAGTTTTAGAAAGTTTGATAGTTTAAATTAGTTTCGGCGACAAATAGGTGAACCGATTGGGTTAAATTCCGCCTAGAATGCTTTGGCTACATTTTGCTGCCAAAGTTTCATTGAATCGCCACTCCTTTACCAATTAGATATGCATTCTGTTGATACTAATACCGATTGCCTAGGTTATTAGTCTCAACCGCAATCATATCATCTCGACTCGACAGAATGTCGATTCAACGAAACGTTGAACAAATACGAAATCAAAAGCTAAATTCAGTTGCCTGCCAAGTTGTAATAGACAAAGTGAAACGATTGGTTAATGGCGTCATAATAATTATTCGTCAGCACAACACTAAGAAAGCTCAGGCTCAATTAATATAGAATGCGAAATGGATAATTGAATAGATCAAAAACAGTTGTCGTGCATCTCTCATTTCAAACGTATCTTGCAAAGCAAGCTTAAATGCCATGCATTTAAAAAAAAATTAGATGTACAAACGAAATCAACCAACTTTGAGTAACGTAGACCAATGACCAAATCTACACAACATCGAATAATATTTTGAAAGGAAGAAAATAATTAACGATTAGCATATCAGCATAAATATTTCAATTATAGAATAATTGCTTCACATACGCACACACGCACATCTGAATTAAGAATTGCCTTCGTGTCACAATATGTACCACTGGAGACTGGACATTAATGTTGAAGTGATCGTTTGTGTGCACTTATTATTCGATGGGCTATGCTGGTGGCACGAATTCGCCCTTGAAATTTCTAATATCAGGTAGTCCAACGAAGAAAGAACAGAAGAACAGTCTAAAACTACTAACAGAACCGGTGACCTAGTGTTCATTTACAGTCCATATATGCTAGGTGTGTGAATCGAGGATTGATCATCGTTAGTCAGTTTGCCGTCGTGCTCAAATGGTGATTATGAGAGGTCGAAACGCACCCATATGCGTGACTAACAGTATTTTTCCATGTTGTGCGACTGGCTAGTTACAAAGAGATTGGTGTTTATCTCAAGCTCACAAACTATTTTTTTAAAAGTTATCACCACCCGCACAATCAATGATCGTTTAATAGCATGACTGAATTCTATATTTATGCAGCAGCAAGGCATCAATAAACCATGTTGATATAATGCTGAGTAGTAGAAGTAGCATTCTAAAAAATGATAAACACAAACAGCATCTCACTACAAATACACCATTAAAAAATAAGTGCTAAACACAAATATAAGGAATAACACACGAATAGTAATTCTGTATTTAAAAAACAAATAATGATGCATTCTACGTGTCTGTTGTGTTATTAATGCAAATCTAGATCAAATTATCACTGGGAATCGCCATAAACGTGTGTTGCTCAATTGAAATTAAAGTCAATCAAGAAACAGTGCTATACTAATTTCCTTCAAATAAATTTATCGAATGTTCATAAATCTCGATGGCTAACTTCCAATGACACTTCTGGGCCATAACGACACAAACAATTAAAATTAGCTAGACGCCTGAAATAAAACACAAATAATGTTAGAAGCGTAAACGTAGAAAAATCAATAGATTTAAAAATAGATGCAATTAATTTTAAAGCTGCCAAAGAATGGGCTGTAAAATAGAAAATTTCACGATGTCGCCGATGTTTGCCACTGACTGGCTAATCACAAATAGGAGCCGACACACCACTTCAAATATTTTTTGCGCGAAAGCATTATGCACAATTAGCTGATCCTTGCTTCACTAAACAACGTTGTTAAGCTCCTTATTCTTATCTTCTATCGATACATTTAGATTCTCATCTACGAGGAGTTTTTTTTCATCTACCGCTCACCACACCAGTAATAAAGCTTTACTGATACTTATGGTAGGCTGAATTGATAATAAGTGCTGCCTTTTCATGGAATAAGTCTGCGTCGCGTAGGTGTGTGTCCATAACTGTTCAGTGTTCAGTTAAATATAACTACACGCATGAGTACATAGATTTAAGTGACGTAATTACTTAGTCAAAAATGTAAAGCAGTATATTTATCGAATTTAAAAAAAATAGTCCCATTGTGGATGAAAACAGGCACACGCACATGCATACAGTGTTTGCGCTCAGCTAAAAAGATCAAGAAATGTCGGTGCAGTTGGACTGTGCAATGCGAATTCAAAGCCATGTTTCTATTTGTAAGGAACTATATCGGTAAAGAGTACCAACACCATGGTATTGGAGGTAGGCTTAATTTTACAAAATGTGAATATAACAACAAAATCGCATTTCCAAAGACTTCATATGTTGTTGACTCCATTACTGCTTGAGTACACATACGTATAGGAGACATCACTGTGCAATGGTCCCACATTTCTTAATTAAATATATAGTTTATATTGAGCATAGTGCCCGATCCTACTAATGAATTGTCAATACGAAATAAACGCTCATGTGCATAAGACTATACCTATCGTTTATACTGACTTTGATACATCGCACACAACTGCCTGTATAGTATGTCTCGGCAACAAAGAAAATTTAGCCTAAACGGGATTGTAAATATCAACAGTAGCATCTCATTCTTTCATAAAAAACCCACATATCTTAGTATTCTCAAATAGAATGGTTTTAATTTTAACGTGTAGAAATACGCATACGCTTAAATATCATGAATGAAAAGAAAAGCGTACTCTAGTTACGACACCTTACTTAGTTGCGAAAATGTTGCAGTTGCTCAAAAGTGCAACCCGACATACATAGGGTACTCATAATGTTGAGCATGAAATTGGAAACAACACTTTAATCTCGAAAGAAAGCTTTCTCAACTGTAAAATCAAAGGAAATTAACCGGATTTATATAACTAAACCGTACAGAAACGAAGCCAAATTTTTTTAAATATTACAAAAAAATTTTCGATCAAATCCTTATTAAAAAAATTATGGTAAATATTGGCGCATAACTGATGAATATTATCATTTATGAAAATATAAATAAATTCTATTCGTGAAAATCACATCAAAGAATGTCGTCATACAGGAATTGTTTGAAGAGCATATCAGGATAAATAAAAATGAGTGATATCAATAAATAATGTCATAAAGTCAACTAGGCACAACAATTAAATTATGTCAAATAAAAAATATATATATTTGTATATATACAAATGCACAATGTTTGAATCACATTTTGATTTAAAAATAAAAGAAGAAATATTTTATTTGGCAATTAAACCTTATCGCTGTATAATAGTTAATGAAATTCCATATTGTTTAAGAATACCATTGCAGATATTTCTCTGTTAAATTTTCTCATAGAAAAAAGGTCAAACAAAAACGATTAGGCTAAAAGTGTCTCAGTTCCGTACTAAGAATGTGTCACATAGTGGGGTTTAACAGTCCGCGCATTGATATGCATTAATTTATATTGCAATGGAGCAGAAGTAAATTACGTGTCGATAACGATATTTAAATGTATATGCAATGTAAATAATCAGTTGATATAGTCGGAGCTCAATATTTTTCATTGATCATTGGATTTACATCACGACACACATCTAAAATTACAAAAAGAAAATTTTTAACAAACAAATTTATATGCTTTTTAAATTCTTTTTGGCTCATAACCGTAATTACGTCTTGACTGGCGACCGGCAGCGCTGCCATAACAAATGTCTTACCATGACAAAAAAATTGTTCACCCAGCCGATTTTATAGAAGACCGTAATCACACGTCACGTTACAAGACACACAATGCTAAGCAAAGGAGCTGAAATGAAATTTTTCTACCAACTATAAATTACTGATTAATAGTTTTTGTATAAATCGTTAAGCGAGAGGACACGCTTACTTATAAGAAAAATCCGAATTCAAAAATAATTCACGCATGTGAAACAAAACCCCATAATAAAACATGCATTGATTGCGCGGAGGTTGATACCAATTATAGTCTAATAAAATCACCAATCCTATCATATATATATATATATATATATATATATATATATATATATATATATATATATATATGCCCACGGAAAATTACTGTGCAGTACTTAGCGAGTTCCAAATAAGAACGAAACCGGTCTACTGACAAATGTATGTATTTCAGCCCATTTAACGACAAGGTATGATAATTACTACTTAAATAAATGTTTCACCTATTTGAGGAATGTATTCATAATGAGATTTGTGCTTACATCAAGTGCGAAAACCCATGTTTAGCAAAGCAAATGAGATCACAGGAGGACATGGTGAAAACCATTCTGTAAAAAATGTTCACTTAACAAAATTCCATAGTATAACAGGTCTGTTTTTTTTGGACACCCGCTAAATCTTGACAACGAAATTTGTTAGAACGGATGTTTAGCTCGAAAAGAAAATCACTTACGAGAAATTTGGACAGCGCTGTGATGATGGATGTCTGCTTTTGGTATAGTTTCCATTTTAGACTACCATCTCTTGGTCTTAATAGCAATGCGTCAAGGTGAGAAAATCTGTTGGACTGTGGATTTATTTGCCCAAAAGTAGCTGAATATGATGGTCTACATTTTAAAAATCTATAATGATGTAATTTGTTTCTACATCTTCATTTAAGATTTTGAAGGTGACATCAACTTACCTTACATATACACGAGTTTTTTTATATGCGTCTGTAGTTTCGGTTTTCCCACAGAGGGCATGTAAACCTAAACTAGTAGACTACCTAACGAACAACTCAGCACCACTCCACGTGAAATAGTGACAATTGAAATTAAATTGAACATCTTTAATACAATTTTTGTTAGAATTTTTAGATTACTAGTAAGCATGGGGAGTAATTGGTGGTTAAAATCGATGAGCATACTGCAGAATTCAATGCTTTTGTCAACAAAGAACCATTACATCGACCGAAATCATTTTATTTTATCTACAAAGTAAAAAGAATCGCGAACACATCTTTTACATTTCAAACTTTACTGGCGGTCGGACTGTTCTTAGTTCTTCCGCCAGGTTGTACCGCGGTTTGTTGAGTATTAATTTTATTTCTTTTAATGGCGGAAAATTTCGCGTTCATATTAAAAATTTCACCTTCGGCAGGCCGTACATCATGCCTGTGCGCGTACCGACAAATCATGCTTGTTTGAGACAACGTATAATGTTATCGGTTTTATTCGAATTCGCAGTTGGCTTTTCGTTGAATTACTTCAACCGCATTTTTAATCACACGCCATATTGAATCCTCCGAAGTTGAAGATCTGTCTTTATTTACTTTACACGATTTGAACTTCTGTTCATCATCAAAAACGTTACTGATTCTATTAATAATATCGTCGGTATTCATAATAACAATGCCTGAGCCTTCGTTTGGCTTCACTAATCTAGTTTTGTTGTTGTTTCCCAATTATTTGAATCCTTCTATGTGCTCTCTCCCTTTCTCAATTTATAAAATTTAATCGTTTGTCTCGAACCCCACAAGCTCGCGTGAACGAAGCATGTTGATACAAGATTCCGACGCTGAAATCCGGTTGCCCTCGTTGTCAAGTGTCAGGTTCTGGATTTCAGTTGTATGAATTTCAATACAAATCTTGCTGTTGTTGTTTGATAATAGATAGCACTCGTAGGTCGGTAAAATCTTGATTCCTCTGCATTTTCAGGTGCACTGATTATATTGACCATTGATTGATGGATTCCCACTTGTCCTGTCACAGTTGGATTTTTTTCTAAATTTGTACGTGAACCAATCTTTTCCGGGTTATTTCGAATTTTCGGAACTTTATTTCCAGTCCCATCATCATACTCACAGAAAAATCAACTTGTGGCAATGTGCTATCCTCATTCAAGACAGATTTATTTATATTTAATATACTGTCTAATGTATCGTTTTTGTCTGCCTCAATATCCGGGCTTAATACCTATTCTCTTATGCTTACATGTATCCACGAAAATACCAACATACCGCCACACACAGCAACCTATACACCCATATGCATACTCTAATCTAAATGGACATATATATCTATCCTTGATGTTTATCTTTTGAATGTTTGCGCAGTGCATTTGCGGGTTGTCGCTTTGCACAGTTTCGCAAAGATCCGATTGATCCCCATTTCCAAGTACGCATCGATTTTGCGGGTTGCGGTTTCGTTCCTTTCTTTCGTATGCTTCAACATCGTTCATACTAACCGAAGATAACAATGCTTAGATCGTATCTTATTTCCGATGGTTAGTATGAACGATTTGGAAGCATACGAAAGAAAGGGGCAAATCCGCACCCAGCCAAAAGGAAAACAAAATCGATGCATACTTAGAAATGGAGATCACTCGGATTCATCTGACGCGTGGAAGAATCACCAACAGTTACATCTTAATTCTATTGCAGTAATCTTCAATTCTCTGTTTACCTAATCTCATCCTTTGTGCAATAGGTTGTAGAGAAAGTGATGTTAGTAAAAACTGTTGAAATAATATAGTCTTACTCTAACGTTTGGAGAAGACCGAATACGAAGCCTACACTACCGAATGGTATCTCATGTACTCATTTATACTCGTATCTCATATAAATTTAATTTTTCATTTAAATATCTGTATCCAAACCATATACATATCCATGTTTATATAAAATTACATGTAATCAACAAGGTGGGTTCCTACGAATCACCTTTGGTGCATAATATATTAGAAATATTTTTATTTTTTATTTAAATTTTATTATGTGATTATTTATATTTATTTACGCCCACATCTTATATATAAATATTAATTTATATATACGTCTACACACTATATCTTATGCACATACAGATAATCATATAAGCAACCATGTGAGTTTATCCCACAATTTTTATAATTATCGCTTTCACTCTCTCCTCCTTCTCCATCTGTCTCTCTCACTCTCTCTCTCTCACACACACACAACACACACACACACTCTACGCCATTCTTTGTGAGAAATAAATTATAGCAAAGTGCATACACCACGTATTTGTAAATCATAGTTCAAATATAAAAACCTAATTAACAATTGATAATGTTTACAGCAAAGACGGTCAAAAATTTGAATTAGATCAGTGTTTTAATACATAAAAATACCTATATAGTTTCTTGGCGATCCAAATCACAGAGCACACAAAATTATATAAAAATTTATTTTTTATATTTTATCTGATGAAACAACATGTCGCTTCACCTTGTTTCGCGGTACATTCGTTTGTTTATTTTTGTTATCCCTCTCTGAGCTTGTTGTTACCAACGCCAGCGATAATGCCACATTTGATGACGTCTGTACAAAGGGAGTTCATGTGCTGATTTAATGTGTTCCTTTTACTTAACTGTTGTCAGTCGAATGCACTCGTTCTAGCTAACCACGCAATCGATGATTGTTTATTTGTAAAGTTTTTTAATATATATATATATATATATATATATATATATATATATATATATATATATATATATATATATATATTCTGTATGCATTCTCGAATAGAAACTTTTTGCCGTATACATCATATTCATATTAGTTGAAAAGTTAATCAAAAGATTTTAGACTTAAAATGATAAACTAAGTCACCATCTTCGTCAATTCGTCATGTTTATACTTTACAGTGGCTTTCATTCAATAGCTAATGGTAGCACTAACTAGAATATAATTTAGCTCGATATACTGTTGAGTTATAAAAAATAAATAATACAATGCATACATGAATAAAAAATCATACATAAAGAAAATCAAAGTCATGCGAAAAGTGGGTTGAAGAATAGATTTTCAGCAAGTCATTATTCACCAGACCTCACTGCCAGATCCTGTTTGCATCTAATGTTCAAACAATTCGCTCGATCAAACTTTATGTGGTCAGATAGGGCACAAGGAAGCATAATAAAGTTGTCTATAAAGCACAAGAACACTGACCTGTCACTCTAACGAATCCAAACGTTTACCGAATTTACCTCAGTGAAAATTGCAAGCTATCTACTCAGACAGTGCCTTAACCAATTGGTGTTCCTTACCTAGTTGATACAGTGATGGTAAATTCGAGAGTGGTCTCGTAAACTTTGTTTCAATTTAATGCCTCCACACGCTCTGCTGACAGTAGCCTAAGCCAAACTAAGTGAACGCAAAGATCCAACATGCTCTCTATAAGGCGAAAGCCGCCCTAATTCATCGCACATGTCTCGATATAAAACGTGAAGTAAACAATAGTATTAGTTTTAGATGTATGGAATTCCGGTTTAGATACACAGATGAGTCTATGACTACGGCAGATGCAACAGGAATAATTAGTATTGAAGCCTTGATAAAAGCCGATCCCAAATGTATACAAAGGGAACGCGTTCAGGAAAATTATTAATTGTGATAAAAATTGGCCATAATGAACGTTTTCGAGGCATTCATATCTGGATCACATTTACTAAGCACTGTTAATAGCAGTCTTGAACCATTTGTCGTTTTCCATCAAAACCGCACAATAAGTTAATATTCTGAAGTGCTAACGATCATGATTTTATAAATGGCACAAGAACAACAACAATAAATATTAAACCAACATACATTTACTTCTGCTTGTTTATGGCATACATCGGCTTCAGCTGCTGAACTAGGAGCATTGTCGAGGATGCCAGATGTCCGCGGTCGCTTTTTAACTGTTTCTGTATGATCAGAAATATCGTTATTGTTTGAATTCCCACTGGATTCAACTATGATTTTCGAAGATCGATTGTATGAATTTTCCGTTTTTTGTGCCAACTTATCATTTTTCGTATCGAATAGAATTTCATGAGTCTCCAAATTTTCTGTTATTTCTGTGGAAGCCATTCCATCGTCAGTAGTATCTAAACATCTTTTTCGCTTTATTGCATCCACTGTGTTGACATCAGTCAGCTTAGAAGGCTGTTGCTTATTAACAAAACTCAAATTTTGCTTCTGAATTGAGTTCTTCTTGAAAATATCATTACTGTTCACAATAGATTCATCTCCATCACTATTGCCTTCCTCTTTACAACAATCATTCGATTCGACGCCATCACTATTAATAGTGCTGCATTCATCTTCAGAATCACTCAATGTATTAGCGTCGACTTCATCGGCCTTTGGATCACCACTTAATCTCGATGGGCCGTAAAACGGGATAAATTCACAAATTGCACGAACCTAAATCGAAAATAACACCATAATTTTCTCTTAGATTAATCAAGATTAAGAAGCACAGTTATTTGCAGTAACTGTTAATAATTTAATCTATTATAATTCATTATTTCTTTTTTGTAAATCACGACATGAACAAAACAGAACATGTAATAGAGAACTATTTCAAAAGGTAAACAAAAGATAACCGGTTCAAAATAAAATTACGGGTTCAGCCTTGAAATTCGGCCAGTTAAAAGCATGGCTGTATTCTTAGACATTCAGAAACTATATCTACTATCAAATTTTATAGCAAACAATAATCAGCAGAGTCGTGTTGGTTCGTTTCCCGTTGCGTGACTGGCTGAAAAGTATGATGAGATTAATTACAGATCGTGATTGTAAAATAAGGTTAGGCCATTTTTTAGAAGAATTCAATTAGACTGAATTCAGATTGACCGGCAAATAATCGCGGCAGACGCAGTCATAATTATTTGTTAAATTACATTTTAGAATCAGATACACTTCTTACGCTTAGCGTAGTACGTGCTGTTGTTTCCTGTGTAAATTGCATTGCTATCTATAGCAGATATTTAAAACACAAACTGCTTCACGTTACTTAACCAAATATATAGTTGGAAGGTTTAAGACCGCCTCCTTTTGATGTGTCGCCAGAAAACACGAAAAGCTTTCGTAAAAGAGACCATACATTTTGTCCATGTAGACTGCAGCATATCTTAAAAGTTGTTTTGGAACTAACATACTTACTGTTGCACAATTCCTAATTAATAATTGATTATACATTAGTTCTTCACAACCAAGAATATAATAGTATTGCTGTATGTAACAAAATTCAAGTAGGAATGTTATATTGCATATCCAGCAACAGTTGTTGAACCAATTGGAATAACAGCGCCTCATGTATGCATAAACACCATAATATTGCTACTGTACCGACCAACTCGCCCGGAAACCGCAATACTGGTTCTTCATTAATGCACAATGAATTTTGGAGAATAAGCTAATATCAAGCCTCAACGGGAACGTGTTTGAGCTAGACAAAAATAAAATCAAACAGAAAATTCTCGGTGTATCCTGGACATCTCAGGTTAAATTTTCGACAGCCGCCTAGACTTTGTTACCAACATTTACGGCGTCGTATTGGTGAATGTGACAGGGTTCCATTTCAGAGCAGAAACACCGCTGCCGCCTTAAGTAGGGTGTAACATCTTACAATCAGTCGTGCATGTTACAACGGCAAACTTGATATAGACATTTATATAGACAGAATCAAAACATATTTTCAAATAAAACGACGCTAGACTCGACAATTACTTTTCTATTTGTGTCTTGTAGGAGAACGACACATGTATATTCGCGCCAAATGGTTTGCCCAGGCAAAAGTCTTATATCAATGAAGCCACTGTTTTTCGACATTTGTTCTTCTTTTGCAAGCACGCTCCGCTTTACATCCTCACTAGCATGGCTCAAGAAAAGCTCTAGCAACTTCGGTCGTTCCACATCCGACACATAAACCTAAAATAAATCAGAATAGGCGAAATAAAATAAATAATAAATTACAGAATAGAAACGCACATACGTTAATTCCAAGGTTGAATATTTAAATATGTTTTATTAGTTTTTCACTAATGACTTAATTGCTAAATGAGTACCAAAAAGTTTCACGCGTCAGTATGTATGAACGCCGGTAATATCGCTGTTGCTCTATTGTTAAAGAGCACTTGGATTTTTGCTTGTGTCAAGTTTGCAGACTTGCAGTTAAAGAATTGTTATCACCGCCACCGCAATTAATGCTCATTTAATTATATTACTTATACTCAAACGAACATTGGTTGCGCGGGTATTGATAACAATTACTTTTAATCAATCGCATACTTATATGTATGTGGCGAAAGCTGACTGCATAGAAATTGTGGAGCCGATATTACCAGTCAAGTACAATATATGTGAGACTACTAAAGGTGATAGCTCCTTTTGATTTACCTCTATATGCATTGCGGTTTGATCCACGTTATTCAGTTTATCGCTTGCTATTATAATGATCATGTTAGTTCGAAACATTTCAGCATATTTGATTAACGGTAGTCTTACAATGTTGTCCAACAAGTTAAATATAATAGGATTGGCATCAACATCAAGCCCAAAAACTTGATTTACATAATGTAATCATCACCCATACCTTCAATGATTGTTTGATTAGTCAATACTAATAAATATAAAGAGCCGGAATCATGAGGTAGTTTCACGGCAAGTTTAGCTAAAATTTGAATAATCATATTTTTTTAAATTTGAAGAATTCATATTGGATCACACGTTTTCTAAATGCAAATTATATATAACTAACCATTGAGACATGCACAGAAAGTTGAAAGACTACTTTAAACATGTTTGATATTTTATCCATCAGAAAATGGATAGAGGCGGAAGTTACATTTTACCTAGTTTTCCTGAGGCTCATACAACACTGCGACAGTACCACTTATAGAACAACAGTTTTTTGATTAAAGGTTTGAATTTAGTGCCGCCACTGTTACGCTCCTGCGAGTTCATCCAGATATTTACCACACAATATCACGTAGAAATTCATCATCATCATCATCATCATCATCATCATCATAATCATAATCATAATCATAATCATCATCATCATCATCATCATCATCATCATCATCATCATCATCATCATCATCATCATCATCATCATCATCATCATCATCATCATCATCATCATCATCATCATCATCATCATCATCATCATCATCATCATCATCATCATCATCATCATCATCATCATCATCATCATCATCATCATGTCCAGCCACACAAAAGTCAAGTGACTTATGTTTCACTGCCATATAACCATAAGGAGTGAAAAAAAGTATATAAGTGAATTTAGACAAATTATTAGTGAGATTTACGAGAAAGAGAGAGAGAGGCAGAGAGAGAAGGAATACCTTGCTACTATGAGTAAATTTATCAGGATAACTCACAGAAATGAGGCAAACTAAACCTCTCCACAACACCATTATGGCCAAGTTAGCATTCGAGCAAGGCGACATCAGCAATACAGCTTCCTTGCGGATTTCACTGTATCACGTCATAAACAAACCAAACCTCGCAGCTAACTTTGTCCTACTAAGAAAAGAAAGTTACGAAGATGGTTCTACTAGACATCTGCAACAAGATCGCCACTGAGCTCGATTCGATGCCATATCGCTAAGGGTTTCTAAACAAGAACGATGATGCGCATGAGGACCCCATCCTGGCAGACGAGTGGGTCCTATACTACCCAATTTGGATGTGTGACTTTAATTGCTTCTGCCATGTCACAATCTGCCCACCTTGTTTCTTACGCCAATTTGGTGCCGGATGAGAAAAGAGCTCTACTGGGCAATCGAAATGAGGGCATACTCAAAACGTGACCGAGCCAACGAAGTTGATAGTGCCTTATTTGTTTTTCTAACGACGAGCACTTATTGTCAGATCCAAAAATACGTCTACGGATGTCAACGTTAGTTATTCGTGGTTGGTAACCAACATGATCTATACTTCTCAAACAACGATGATCGAATGCCTGTAAGCGTCTCAAATCATCAACTCTAAGAGGCCAAGTTTCACTAGCGTATAGGAAGGCTGTGCGTACAGATGCATTATAAGCACTACCTTTAAGGCAAAGTGAAATATTCGCGTTTCTTCATAAATGACGAAGGTTCGAGAAAGTACGAGTATTTGGGTCCAAACGTTAGACTCATCCGATGAAAATTGGTTTTAATTATCCACAGTGTGACTCATCAGATACAGCAGCTTTAGTATATCCTGAGCGGCTGTCGATAAAATCAATCGGATTGCGCAAATATCCGCTAAATTGGTGCAATTGGTACCGACTTTAGGTAAATTTATAAAATATTCATGAGAAACTCTTAAACAGATAAAAAGAGCATGTTCATTCACGTTTTACAATATTTCTGCAAATCTAAATACACCAATAACTGTTTTTTGAAAATATAAATTAACAGAGGTACGCATAAGATAGAAATAACTAACAATGAAGATTTTATGAATCACTGCAATGGTTCCAATACACTTTCTATGCATAACAAAGATTAACCGGTCTATCCACTGGTTTTGGCAGTTTTTATTCTTTTAAAATTCATTGAGTCAATCATTTACTCAAAGAACGAACAAAATATCAATAAAATAAGCATTATTAAAAGGAAAACATCAATTTGTCTCTATAATGACGAAAAAGACCGGTCTTTTGCCAGTAAAATTTGGATAAACAGAGATTTTTCAGGATAAGTATACTGAAAGATATTATCTAAAACTAACTACATTAACCACTCACTTTGATTCATCTTTATTGTGATCTGGCTCATAGAAATGTCAGTCCAGAACCTAGCTAATCGTACGAGTTGTGTTATCATGAACCTGACCCAACTAAATGGATAAAATTTATCATTCTCTTGAAAAAACAATTAAGCTCCAGTCAACATCGACAACATATATTGGCATTTGACGTACGAACATGCATTAGCTCCAGGAAAAAATAAAGCGAAATGGCGACGCCAAATCAATCTAGGATTCTAACTCTCGCATTTATAGACACAATAGGCACCACGCCGCCAGCATTTGTCTTCGAGTACTCCAATGGCAAAGCTGTAGTTGATCGAGCGTGGTCTGGCATTACTAGTGTAGCGCGTATGATCAGCGTTCAAGTATGTGTGCATGTACATTTTGGCATACAATTTAGTGTGCTATCCTATTATGTTGTTGGTGATCCTGATTACACATTCCCTCAGAAAGTTGAAACTTAAAGATTATTACTAAAAGATAGGTAAATCAAGCCATAGATACAATGGAAACTTCATTTATTAAAAGTTGCGTTGCTCAACTACTGGTAACGCAGAATATATAAACAAGAATTTAGGATGATAAGCCATTAGAAGTGTAAAATTACTGCTTATCGCTTGACACATGGTAATCTGTTGCTGATTTTGCTTTGAGGGTTCAACGTCTCGAAGAATCTCCATCTACCTACTTCACAACGATGTGTGTGTGTGCAGATGAGACTGACACGCAAAGCTAAGAGAACACATTTTACTGTATTTTACATTACTCGATAATAATAACTTTACATACTTATGTATGCCTTTATACTCAATCATAACGATTTAGTGTAATGCGCAGAACAGTTTTGGGCGAATAGCTGAAGTATACACCTGGTTTATCGTGATAAACTCTTTTCCTTTTTTCACATAAACACAGATAAACAGATCTCGTCCTGCCCTTTAAAAGAGCTTTTTATTAATAATAATAATTTTCTGTAGGCCAACAGAATTCCGAGATATTTGGTTCCTTATTTTTTAATGTAAATATTGCCAGTTTGTGCATATTTTTATCTGTATGACATTTAGAATGTTTTTTCAACATTGTCTTTAAAGTTAATCTGAGTTCAGTGCACAAAAATGTCATTTTGAGAATTGTGGGGTAATTATTTCGCTTGTCAAACATTCATTCGTCTTTCAAAGATTTCGGAATTCGTTACGATTTGCTTTTTAATAGTCAGCTCATAACACCTAAACACACACAAAACAACGAAGAACATATTATGTTTCCAGCACGGATACAATGACAATGCATACAAACACACACACACACACACAAACAATTCAAATCATCCACATAGAATGAAAATCGGTTCTTTTTGTAGTGTAGCGCATTTTAACAAACATTTGTGTGTTTTGAAGAAAAAGACAACTTTTCTTTGTACTATTACCATTTCACTTGTAGAAAATTTTCATATTTCTTTTATGACACCCTCTTTATATTAACTTTCTATCCTTTTAAAACACTTTATCCTAATCTTATTAAATTTTGCGCCCGAGTAATTACAGTATCTCGCACTCTCCTTACCGGGATGTCACTCGTAATTGTAAAAATATATTTTACGTATGCAAAGAGAAATTGACATTTATCAATTTAGTTTCACTTCGATTAATAATACACGTGCCGATAATTATATGTAACTGATCATTTCTCAGTCTTAAACAAACGCCAACAAACATGCAAACTCGGTTATCTAGTGAATCGTTATGTTGTTAAATCGCTGTAATTTCACTGAGATGAGTGTACACGTGCAGTAACTGATTAATTCTCAATCAAAAACAAACGAGAGCACATGCATACAGGCGTACGCTTATCTAGTGATTCGTCAGTATTTGTTATTAAATCAGTGCAATTTCATTTCGATGAGTGTACACATGCAGGCACATACACATATATATATAGCATACACTTACCTAGTAAAAAGACAGTTATGCTCCAGAGATCTAGCAGTAAGTTTAAATAAGACAATTTAAACTATATTTAATAATTGACATATTGATTGTCAAACTGTTCGTGGGATGTGATTTCCATTGACAAAGGCTTCCGAAACAGGAAGTCGAAATATTCTGAGTCCAATTGAATATAGTGAATCCAAACACCTGGTTGAGCCCAGCAAGGATAAGGTAATTAATCTATTCTCTGTCGTTTCTTTCATATCTGAGGTATATTGATGACATTCATAATCATCAATGAAGATGTCGAAACATGACATGCTGAAAGATATTAACGAAGTGTACCATCATAATCAGTATTCATATTGTGTACTGCCGAAGCTGCCTTGCCTTAAAGAGGATTTGACCAAGATTGGGTTGTGAAGAGGTTTATTTTGCCTCACTTCTGTGTGTTATAAGTAAATATACGCATAGTAATAACTTATATACCTAAATCATTATTTTTCCATTATCACTATTTCATTTTGCTCGCTTTTGTTTGCTACTGTTTGTGACTATATGGCAGTTAAAATAAGCTACTAATGGCTTTAGTATTGCAGTTTACTTTCGAGCACCAAAACTCTGTCTAACGCGCTGTTTTGATCTGACGTGTTGCTATTGAGACAGAAAGATGAAAGTCTAAAAATGAAAATATATCGAAAGCAGACGTGAATTGGACAGTACATCTATTACCAGAGCGCTGTTCCAGTGTGGCAAAAACGAAATTTGATTTAGCAATTTATCCATCAGAATAAAGAAAATTTCTTGTGAAGAATTTCTATGTCAAGAACTGGCGATGCTCAAAACACCTTTATTAGAAAACAAGTACTCGGAAAATTTTGTTGAAGTTAACATGAAATATTAACATCGAAAATAATCAATGAAGCCTTACCATACTAAAAGACGATAAATGCCAGTATATCTTTTAAAATTGATGCATAATCTGAAAGATTTACTCAAAATATTTAAAAATTGTGATTTATTAGTTTTCTTATACACAACGGCCTGCTAAACCTAAATGTGGGTGATAAGCTCGATGAAATCGAACAGTCCAACATCGCTTATTTATACAAATGTCATAATTGCTTAGGGAACTATATAGACCAAACTAGCCGATTACCAATTTAGACTAAGCATAGTTTGCATAGGAGAGAATGTCTCCACAATTGCTTATAAATGCCACAATACAAATCAGTTGTATTTCCGGAAATTCTTCAAAACAAATGGCGAAAAAGAATTACGCATAGCCTAAGGTGTTGTATAATCATCAGCATCCTCATTATCATCTTAATTGAGTCATAAAAAACATTTGTTAACTGATGCTTCACTGCAGCTTAACCATGGTAAAACAAAAACAAAAACTACAAAAATAAGTTTAACATTGATTTATGACTGGGATCTGGCTAATGAATGTATTTACTTAGATAACACATAGAAGTGAAGCAAACTTAACTTCCACACAACACCATTATTGTTAAGTCAGTTTTGAGACAATGCTACATTGGTATTGTGTTTAAATTCATTAATCCATACATATTTTTCTATCATATCAGTGTAAAATATTAAACAAAAACACTATCGTCAATTTAGAATAAAATTTAGGTTCGTCGTTATTAACTCGAATAAAAATTTTTATTAAATGGTAATATATAAAATTCACTTACATGCAAGTCTCCGTGTGGTGCAATTTTATCGTCTTCTACAAATTCGAGAAGTTGAATATGATCCTTTTGATTAGGTGATAGTGGGCCATAATGCATTCGCCAACCGTTCAGATCAACTAGCTATACAGAGAGAAAAGTCAAATGACGCGCATAAGCGATCTAAAAAAGCAACCAGCATAAGTATTTAAAAATTAAGTACTGATTACCTAGTACCAAGATTAAAGGGAACCAGAGAGATATGCCGAAGACAGCACATGCGTTTCGTGATTACTAGCGAGTAGATGGAAGATGCAGGTACTACACCAAAAACGAACAACATTTTTGATCACAATTATGGCCAAGTCGGCATTAAGGCAAAGAAGCCTCAACAATACAGCTTCAATTGTGCAGTCGACATTTCCAGTCAATTACAATGTATGCGAGACTACTAGATGTGAGAGCCGCATATCTAAGTTTGCTTTCCATATATATGCAATGCGGATCGATCCTAGCTAGTCAGTTTGCCGTCGTACTCTAATGGTGACCAAGGAAGGTCGAAACGTGTCAGTGCGTGCTAATGGCGGTAGTTTCGTTATGTTGTTCGACGACTGGTTAAATAAAATGGGATTGGTGTTTACTTCAAGCTCGCAAACTTGATGTAAAGAATTGTTACCACCATCCGCGCAAACAATAATTGTTAAATTGTATTGCCTATATATGTATATGTGGCGAAAGCTACAAACAGTTAATGTTCGTGACTGCATGGAAATTGTGCTAGCCGACATTTCTAGTCAAGTTCAATGTATTCAAGACTATATATATATATATATATATATATATATATATATATTCAATGCGGTTTGATCCTCGATAGTCAGTTTGCCGTCGTACTCTGATGATCGTCATGGAAGGTCGAAACGCGTCAGTGCGTGTGACTGGCGGTAGTTTCGCTATGTTGTTCGACGACTGGTTAAATAAAATGGGATTGGTGTTTACTTCAAGCTGCCAAACTTGATTTAAAGAATACAGCTTCCTTTTGGTTGTTACTGTATTACATCATCATCATCATCATCACCACGAGTAGTAGCTAATGTTTCACTGAAATATAAAAATAAACGAAATAAAGAAAATACGAGAAAATATTTTATAAATAACCATAAGAATAATAATTAAGACTCAAATTATTAATGATATTTATGATAGAAAATATCTAGTTACAATTGGTATATATATATATATATATTATATATATATATATATATATATATATATATATATATATCTAGATAACACCTAAAGTGCAACAAACTAAGCCTTTACAAAACACCATTATGATCAAGTAAGCTTTAAGGCGAGGAAACATCAACAATACAGCTTCCTTGCGTTTTTCACTGCATAACGTCATAAACAAAATCAAGACTCTCAGCTAACTCTTTCCTACTAAGAAAATAAAATTACGAAGATGATTGTATTAAAAATCGGCAAGATGATCGCTAATGAGTTTGACTCGATGCCAAATCGCGCAGTATTTCTAATCACGAATTATGATGCACATGTGGACTCCATGGTGGCAGGCAAGTGGGTCCTAAACTACCCAATTTGGATGTAGTTGACTTTAACTGCTTATGTCATGTCGAAAACATACCATCTTCTATCTTGCATCAATCTGGCGCTGAGTTAGATAATAGTGCTCTACTGATAAAATCAAACTGAGGGCATACACAACATATGACCGAGCCAACGCAGTTGATGAAGCCTTGTTTTTCTAAGGAGTACTTGTTGATCGATACAAAAATACGCCAACGGATGTCAGTGGTAGTTATTCATTGTTAGTAAACAAGTTGTGCTGTGTTTCTCAAACATCGATGGTAGACTGCCTGTAAGTGTTTAAAATCAACTCTAAGGGGCCGAGTCTCATTATCGTGTAATAAAAATGCGCGTACAGATGCATAGTTAACACTATCTTGAAGGCAAAGTGGAATACCCGCGTTTCTTTATAAATTGCGAAGGATCGAGAAAGTTACTCTGGCTTTCGTGATTCCAATACTCACCTCGTCGTTATTGATGGAGATGCAAAGATATGTAAACCTGTTAACTATTTCCAGATCTTCACCCTGCAGTCGCAGAGTTGGAGTGAGTGGTTGGTGATCCTGCTAAAGTATCTTACATTTAGAGGGTACCACTTTCATACCACAAGACGGAATGTCAGCTAATCTATTCAATGTGGTTTTAGCAGAATCTTGATTGTCAAACAGTAAAAAATATCGTCTGCATAGTCAAGATCGACCAATCTACCGCCTGGAAGTACTTCAACACCTGCATCCTGAACATGTGGAAGAGTGTTGTTAATAATAGCATCTAATATAATATTAATCAAAAAAGAGGAAAGTGGACAGCCCTGACGACCACAACTGCATGTAGTGAAGTTTAAGCGTTAATTCGTTGTAGACCTTAACGGGAACAGAATTGTTTGAGTAGAGAATGCGCATAATATTTACAAAATTGGGGGGCACACTAAATATTAACCATACCTCATCCTGATCAGAATACGGCTTGCACCGCTCTAGTATGTGATTCACGCAAAGCTCTAGGAGGACGTAAGATAACGAAGAAAACAACCTATACACGACTGGAGTCAAGTTTATACCGCGACAATAATCATACGAATTACGATGGTCTTTTTGCAGAAAGGAATGATGGTCGACTTATTCCAAGCAAGTGATACGGTCTCCTCATTCCATATAATATGAAAAAGATTAGACAACGCTCGCGAAATAATATCGCTGGAAGAAAATCATCGGGGCCTGTGGCTTTGCGATGTTTAAGAAATAGAATTGCATCCAGTATTTCTAACTCTGATGGTCCTTCGAGATTAAAATTCCACACTGTTAAAACAAACATACTTTCGGGAATCGGAAATGACGCAGGTGCCCAAGAAAATTGAATCTTGAAGTGTTAAGGCCACCTATTAAGTCAACTTATTATTAGATGGATATTACTATCATTTATAGTTTCGCTAACTCTTAATTTTCTCTGGCCTGTTGCGCGATTAAGTTGGAAGAAGCAAAAGCTATTACCCGATGCGAACGCTTCGTACATCTCTTCAGCCTTTCTGGTCAAAAAGGATTTTAGAACCACATTTTACTGAGCTATGTTTGGCGTATTGCAACTTATATATTATAATTTTAACCCGAGCAAGCTGGAATTTGGTGTCTACATTCGAATGTGTCCCGATATTTTAAAATCCCAATGATTAATTCTATGGAAGTCAGCAATGCCACGTACAGTTGTACCTGCATTGTACATAGAGCAAATTTTCATCGTCCAAAGTAATTAGAATTTTAGTGGCTTTAGAATATCTTCATATTTTTGTAGGAAGGACGGTTATTCAAGTTTCCTTACATCTATTTTAGCTTTGCTTTTATATATTTTCCCATAAAAATGTAGTGCAAACCAAGTCCGGGGACTGGAGTACGCCATTAGGCGCAACGTCTTACACTAAGTCTGCAGATTGTGATTATTAAATATAATATATGTTCCGCGTAGTGATCCAACAGTGGTCACCATTATTGTTGCGCGTCGAGCTTAAAATGCATCTACCACATAAATGAAATTCTGCGTTACTTAAGCGCCCAAAGTGAGCATTTTTGTAGCCCATAACCAAGACTATATCTGAGCTTTTGCTCGACTTGGTAAAGAGCTTAGTTCGGAGTAAAAGGCGTCTTAGCTTTCATTTGTGCTGTAATCGGTCGGATCATATGAAGATATAACGAAAAGGAAATGTTTATTCGTTTTTTTGCATTTATTTTAGTAGATGTAATTAAACGTGCCTCAAAAACTTGACTATTTACAGAGATCCATTCAGTTAAGCAAACTAAGGAAAATACCGACGTCTCACATAGCGGCTTGAGAAAACTCCGTTAAACCAAAGTTCGAAGCCAATATCGCGTAGATAAGGATGTAGCACACAGTTCTGTAATGCACGCATGATCATGTATTCTTGATTCAAATACGCAACATGCAGCAAATTTTAACTTATCAAACTTACTTGTAATAGATTCTTATTGTCCAAGTGGTTTTAATGTTCGCACATTAAATGCGCCGATGTTAACACATAACCCTGGTGTAGTCAATGGTAGTATACTTAAACTATTTTCGATATTGGGCTCAATAATATGATGGACATCCACCATATTCGTAGTATCTAAAAGAGCGTTATTGTTAGACTGAGAAGAGGAAAGAGAAGAGAAGGCAGAATCAGAGATGAAATTGTCTTCAATAGCCTGATTTCGCTTATTCATCCTGCACGACTCAGTAGATAAAACGACCATTTTTATATTGCGTGACGGCTGATGCACTATGTAATCATTATAATTCGTATCTGTCATAGTTGTATGTGGATAGTTTGTATTCGGGGTTTGCCTTCTCATAGATAGTCTGCTAACCAAGGCTGATGAACCCAATCTGCCCAGATGCCAGTTACCAGTTTCCTTCAGCAGCCGAAACCGACACTTCGCGTCTGTCACGCTTGTTATCATTCAATTACTACTCATTTAACAAGTGGTACTGCTTAGTTGGACCACACAAGATGTCTCACATGAAACGAGATGATGTCTGTGCCCCATTAGACCCGGCTACGTTCAAGCTACCATTCCCAGGCGGACTGTCTTGTACTCCCTGGTCATTAGGCCTTAATTTCTAAAGCTACTAGCCAATGAAAGACTAAGTATCAAGCGTGTAATCCTTCCAATGAATCTAAACCTGCGAGATGAAAAATAGTCAGGAGTCGAATACGAGCACACGCCTACTAAGCCAACTAAAACCTGACTGCAGCGCCTAACACCACCCGGCCATCCCGACGAACAGTTAGTCATCATTAGAGCGTGACGAAAAGATGAGAAACAGGAATCTGTAGCAGATGATAGTTAACATTATCGATAATGTTTTGATGTCCTGTCAACCGCATAATATTTGTAAATATTAAACAGACTATTTTACTTTAAACCACATGATCACAGATGTCCTTAAAATATTTTAGCTTACATGAAAAATAATATATATATATGTTCACAGAATAAAATAAGCACAGCGTAAAGTTTTAAATTAAATTCACCGAATAGACAGGTTTCACCTTTATTGCACACTCGTCAAGTATCTGCCGAAATTGCCGCTGCCGGGCTTGAACCAGGGCGCATTAGACCTGACTTATACAGCTCATTCACTACACCGCTCAAGCTGCGCATTTTATGCAATCTTCAATTCTATACCAGATTATGTTTTTATTATCATCCTTTTCTTCCTGTCGATCCAAAAGGGCATCGCTTTTGACAAAAAACTAGAAAGTACCGTTTGACACTAGAAAATACACTATGCCACCTGAGTAAGTGATCCCACTATTAAATATAAAAGCATATTTTTATTATACATAAGTTCTGAGTCTAAACTCAGCATAGAAAAGCGCCATAAATGCAATTCATCAAGTAGATCAATTTCATCTGTATTTGGCAATTCTCGAACTGTGGCATTTTCTTCAGTTTAGCAATGCATCCATTTCACAAAATCGTCAGTTATATATCAAATTGAGTTTTTAGTCAGTCTTTGGTACAGAAGCAAAGACACCCCTATTCGAGCCCCAGCAACTCAATGATGATTGTCAAATTAGGACACAACCGGTCTAACCGATAAAGCGCATTAAGTGTCTCATTAAACGTTTAGTTTATTTTGACAATATATATATATATATAATCCTAAAATTATACTTGAATTATATATACATACATATATATATTTAATCACTTAATATCTGTCATTTGTTTTCCGCAGCATCGTCTGCGTATTCAAGATCAGTAAGCCAGCAACCAAATTCGCTCTACACCTCGAGGAGTGCTGCAATAACCTCATCTATGATTGCACTGGCAACATAATCGAAAACATGATGGCATGTATCTTTGGCGAACATCGGAACCAATCAGAAAATGTTCGGGAAAGCCGTTTTTACAGCATAATCTGGTCAATGTGTACTAATAAGAAGCTTGAAATAATTGAACAATCTGGACAGCGAAGTTATCAACAAACAAAAAACACAGTTACATTTTAGAAAGATGCGATTCCCGGTCAGAACTATATTTAAGTTTTCCAAAATCCTTTCCTCCGATACCAACGGATATCTTTAATTGCAGAAAAGAGCACAAAGATAAAACAATAGGCAGCTGGAGTGTTCGTTATGTTTCTCGTTGATAGACACAACATAGGAAACTTTACATACATTTGGGATGAAAAACTCAGAAGAAAGGTAATATATTCCAATGGATTTGCCGTCTTTCGTGAAATTGGAAGTCTTTTCCACTTTATCCAACATTATAGCATCGATATCAATTTCGTAACAAGACCAAAAGATCACTTCATTTCTAGCTAAGTTGTGTTCTAAAGACCGATATAAGTTGATTTTGGAAATGTTTGGCCAGCTATATTACAAAAACCTAAGGCGCGCGCACACCATCGTAAGGGCATACAATTCTAAAAGTACTTTATGCTTCAGTGCTCTACTCAACTGGTTAGAACCATGGTTGGCAACAAACGCCATGTGAAGTCTATAGGCCATGATGTGAACCACTCTTAGTTTCGCAGTAGTTGTCACGTGTTGAAAAGCTTTAGTGTAGGTAGAGATTGCAGAACAGGTAACCAGGTTTTATTGTCATAAGACAAGTTGCTGATTTATCAGCTGCCGTTTCTTACATAATCGGCTGCAATTAGATAGTTTATCCAAAAAAGAAGCATTTATGAAGGCTTCCTGCAATTTGTATGTTTGAAATTCACATAAATTCGCACAAAATACAGATAATTACGCTGAGCGGAAATTCATTCGGATTTTGATAGGCAAAACAAAAAACAGATTTATATAATAAAACGAACATTATTTGCGCGAGTGTTGATTACAATTGGGTAAATCAAGATTTCGATTT
>JAQBSW010005361.1:0-58266 GCA_029291075.1 Eudiplozoon nipponicum | reverse complement strand
TTTACTTGAAGCCGGGGCGTTTACACAAGCCAAATTATATTAAACACCTATTCAGGTCGTTTGCATCCTGTGTTTTATTATATCGAGAGAAATCAATGGTTATCTGGTCAATTTGGTAGATAATTTTGAAGTGTTCGGAAAATTTGCAGATCTAGCTCAGGAAAACAATGCCATGTACCTTTGCAAATATGATTTTAAATTGTATGGGGCCCAAACTAGAACCTTGTTAAATGCCGGTCGTCACTTATAACATTCTTGGTTATTGCTCATTAACTTAGAAAATAAAACTTCCACTATGTATATAATAGTTTGTTAGCTTATGGATCATTGAATTGACCCAAAATAAATCCTTCGCCTTCATAGCAGCATCAAAGGGGTACAGTCAAACACCTTTGAGATATCAATCAAGACAATTAGTGCATTCATATATTTATCATACAAGACAATGTTCTAGTTCCAAATTGATCAGAAGTTCGTTGTGGTTGAATGTCCTGCCATAAATCCATACAGCCTTGGGCCAAAGCCCGGAGATAAAACAGACTAATTCGTTTAATATTAATCGTCAAATATTCTTCAATAATGTAGGTACCGTTGATGTTAATCTATAGTCATTGGCATTAGTTGGTTTTCGAAACGTGTGCATGGGTCTTTGCCTAATTGTTAATATACTGTCTGATTTTATTCCAAAAAAAATACCAGAATGTATTCCAAATTAATATAGGCATGTCAAACAAGTTATCAGCCGTTATTAATAAATGATCCTTTAGTTTATTATATCTAATAACCGCCATTATTTTATTTATTTTTCAATCAAGACCAGGTTTCTGATCGCGATCATCTACATTATTAAGAAACACAGTCAAGGTGCAGGCGTTTTGAGAATTTCACATTAAATTTCCATAAAGGTACTCCTCATAACATATAAACTTAATTGATCTTTCTCTTCATGTTTGTACTAATCCTTGTGAAATTTGTATTCGATATTTTTGATATTTTTAAGCTGTCTCCATTATCCTTTTGGATCTTCCACTTATTGTCATGAATAAGGAATTTATTTCATTATTTATCTTACGTTGCTTCGGTTTTTGAAACTGTTTGTTAGACTAAATTTCATTTTATTGCCTGTTTTAATTTCGAGCTTACTTATTCTTATTTCCACAGACTTCGTTACCGTATCAGCATAAGAGCAATTGCTTAAAAAATAAAATAACATTGTAGATACGGAAGCAACAAAATCAATTTAATTTATTTGACAAAAACGGTCATAATCAAGCTCTCCGCACAAATTTCCAACGAATTTTCACTCATTTCTAAGGTACTTAACCAATGTATTCAAGGTTCCGACCCTCCTAAATTTTCATTTCTATTCTTTCCTTCAAGGATTATCCGTCTATAATTTAGTTCCTTAAAATAATTCACGACCTCGAAGCTGTCATGAGAAAGCAAATCCTTATCTAAATAGGCATGATCAAAGCATTCTGAATCTGTAGTTTGTTTTTGTTTAATCTGCAGTAAACCATGATAAGAGAATAGATTTGGGATTTAATAGTCAAGAAGATTGTTAAAGTCTCCGACAGCAATGTTAAATCCTTGCTTATGAAATATAAATTAAAATTTCTTTGTGAAATGTACATCATAAGAAATGAACACTTATGATGATCTGTAGAATGCGGTTTAGATAAATAAGTTGATTTATGTAGAAATAAAGTCAATAATCGTATCGTCTTCGTCTTTGTACATCAGCATTGCATGGAATGCAGATATACAGTAAAAGAGAACTCTGACATGCTTATTCAACTATATATATTTACAGAAAATTATGTAGCCGGGCATTTCAAATTCAGGATTATTAATCATCATGTAATAATGCTTAAAGTAAAATTATGAAATCAAACATGCTATTCATTATAAAGTAATTTAGATAGAAGGTTTGGTCTTTATATTTCGGAAATTTACTTAAAATACGTAATACTTATGCTTACACTTATTTCCCATTATTCTCTTGACTAATCGGTCAATCGATTTGGCTATTTAAAATCTTCATCTGCTTTCTAAAATAATTTTGATTTTTCCCATTTTTTTGAAAATATATAGTAGCTATGTTACTGTAGATCTGCTATGTTTGTGACTTGTTGGTGCTTAAGATTCTTTCCATAGCAGTACGCAAAATATTATTTCATTTGTCCACTTCTCTTGTCGACTTTTTTTCTGTCTTTATTTTCCTTGCCGATTGCCACTAGTTCACATTAATTCGGCCAGTTTTCTCTGGAGGAATATTTTGGACACAAAGTTATCGCTGGTTTCATAATAAAATTTGTGTTTAATAAAGTTATTTTTATTTAGAATTTCATTTATTTGAATTGTCGATGTCTGGGTGTTTTCTTTGTTTAAATAAAAAAAATACTTTTCAAGTTTTCGTTGTTTGTACCGCGACGTTCTTGCTTTGTGTTAGCACAGCCATATTTGTATTTTTCATTTTTAATTTTATAACTGAATAATTTCGAAAATGTTTTGAATTGCCCATGAATAATTATTTGCATCTGTTTTAGTTAACAGGTAAATTGGTTTTGTTCACTCTTAATTAGATTTTCATTTTAATAAAGGTATACTACGGCATCCCGCGAGACCGTGAGCATACACAACCCGTCTTAATTAGCTATTTGACATATATCTTATTTTGAAGAAAAAAGTCAAATAGAATTAAACGTGAGAATGCAGAGCATTTGAGTGAAGGACTAATGAAAGTTAATCTGAGAGAAGGCGCTGAAAGGCATAAATAATTTATTCGTTCTAAATTTAATGATTTTTTGTAAATATTGCAGTGTAGTGTTCGGCAGGATGGCTCAGTGGTTAGTGCACCAGATTCCGAAGCAGACGTGCCCAGGTTCGAGTCCTGTTCGCGGCAAATTCTGGCCAGTACATGATTAGTTCCCAATAAGGACGAAACCGGTCTACTGGATGAATTGCCTTTTCTACACTATATAATTCTTAGTTTATACTGACATATGTAAGTAATTAATGGGTCAGGTGTTTATATCAAGACCGCGACCTTAATTATACTAATTCAATGTAGGGTCATAATGAAAGTGGAATGTCATAATATTTTCCTCTGAAACCGAAAAATAAAATAAATATCTTCCTCATGTGGGTCTATTAATTGCTGGCACACAGTGTTTTAAAGCGGTTAGGTAATAGATAATTATCTGTCCAAAACATAAAAGATTTTAAATGGAGCGATATAATTAAAAATTCCAAGCTGGAAGAAATTTCCCTAATTTAGTTTGCGTACAAGCAATAACTGTATTTGTTATGATATGATGTTAAATAGCTAATCATAAATGCTCAACATAAATTTGATAATTTAATTTAATTCACAGGGCAAATAAAAGTATCGCGGAATGTTTTGGTGCAATATTTATTTGTCTTTTAAGATCGTGCTCTCACTGATAAATTGAAGGAAAAGGCCAGATCATGTATAAACGACCCCACAAAAATTGACGATAAACATTCAATTTTTGCATATGGGAGTTTTCTGGACAGTAGATTAATGCTACTGTGTAAATAACTTGGGAATCGTGATGTGGAGGCTCCAATCCTATTAGTTGATGAGAGCCCCATACATGCCAAGTCCGATCAAGTTTTAGTGTGCACATTGAAGTCTGATAAGTTATTTTTCTCTTGGACTAAATTATCAGCGTCATAAAATTTTAAATTAACCTCTATGTTAATCAAAGTAATGCTAGACCAAATATATATAACCTGTTCTCGTTGTATCAGAAATATATTGTTAAAATCAAAATTGTAATGAGAAACCAGAAAGTTGCTGCAATTAACAGAGAAAGTCAAAATACGTCAGGCACACAGTACAGAAAACTCAAAAATGAAAACTAAACAATTCTTCCATAGTTTACTTTAACTTCATAGTTAATAGAATAGAATAGAATAGAATATCTTTATTTGGATTCAAACCACACATATTCCATCAAATAATTAAATTGGAAATTGTACAATATATATTAAAATAATTATCACATCACAATATTTGTGCGATTCATCTCGTGTAGATAGGTATATCTCACTAGTTGTACAATACAATATGTTAATATCAGAAAATTCGACTGAAAAGAATAATATATACATCACCAAATTAGGAACAATTAAGGTATAATTCGAGTGTAACATTATGCAAAAATTGAGAACCATGACTAGCAATTGATTGTATGTAATGTTAACTAATTTGAAGATCTAGTGCATAACATTTCAATTATAATAATACAAAACTTGGAAATAAAATCTCAATAAAATCTGTTTCCGATAACAATTATCCTTGTCTCTTATTCAACCATGAGAAATTATTATCATAATCAAAAAAATAAAAGATATCAGCAGGATTGCAGACTTTTTCAAGTTCAGTAAATATAGATTTAATAGACATCTTAGATGGAGGCATTTCTCTAAGCCCCTTCGGCAATTGATTATAAATTTTGTAGATTTTCGAGAAAGAGAATAACTTGCTCGCTACATTCCCCACAAAAGGAGGAGATATTGCCATATGTCCAGATCTAGTTCCAATTTCATGACTCTTCCTTATCGGAGTCATATAGGCACCAGTCCACTGGTTCAGATGGAACACTTTTATACAATAACATATCCTCCGAAACCACAGAGATTGCAATGACGCAAACTAAAATCTAGAGGCGTATATAGTGCAAGAAGTAGGACTAATATGTTTCACAACTTTTCTTTGTACAGCTTCTATCTTATTAGACAATCCTTTTTTTAATGGATTCCAGGTAGCGACAGCATATTCTAATACCGGTCTAATCCATATTATATACATTTGAAGTTTTATATCATTTGATAAAATAGTTCGATTTATTAGTGCCCATCTTTTCTTAGCACTGCCTACTATACTTTCAATATGTCTCTCAGCAGAAGCTGTACATTGAATAGTTATGCCTAAATCCTTAATTTCTTACATAAGTTTAATCTCAAACACATCATTAATAACAGCATCATGAAAATAAACATAATGAAAGTTTGTTCTGTTCCCTATTTTTAAAGCTTTCGTCTTTTTATTGTTTATTCTCAGCCCTAGTGTAAACAAATATTTACTCAAATCATACAAATCTAAAGTCACATTATTTTTGGAGAATTCGACATTCTTTGGATCAATTGGGAAGATTATTTTTAAATCATCAGCGAATTTGCAAACTCGACCATTAAGGATTTTAGTTTCCAAATTTGCTAATACAATTTTAAATAAAATTGGCCCCAAGCTTGATCCCTGTGGAACTCCACTCGTTACTCGTTTTGATTTTGATATCAAATCATTTACTTGAATACTCATTCTTCGATTATATAGATAGTATTTAAGTAATCTAAAAATATTCGGTTCAATATTCAACAAACTAATTGCATTCAAAATAGCATCAAAAGATATAGAATCAAAAGCTTTTGAGATATCTATAAATACAATTAATGCATCTAAATTATTCTCGTCTAATGTGATTACATGTTTCCACATGGAAAGCATATTGGTAGTTGTCGATCTACCTTTCGTAAAGCCATGTTGACATAAGTCAAAGTCAGCCGGTAACATACGTTCTAAATGATCAAGTATCAATCGTTCTATTATCTTCAAAAACGAAGGGATAATAGAGATTAATCTATAGTCACTGGCGCACGTTGGCTTACTAACTTTTGGCAACGGCTTTGCTACAATCGTTAATATATCAATTGGTAATTTCCCATCATTCAAAATTCTATTTATAAAGTTGCAGAGTGCATTTCTAAATGTTATGGGTAATTGAATTAAATTATCAATCGAAATACCAAGGTGATCTTTTTGTTTTTTTGATTTGATTTTTAACATCAATTTTATCAATTCATCACTGTCAATAACAAGTCCTGGTTCCTGGCCTCCCAAAGGATCTGATAGTTCTATAAAAGTTCTCTCATTCTGTGGATTGCATATCAAATTGACAAATACTTCCTCCAATTCACAGAGAAATCCAAACTCAGTTTTATCCACAGGTAGTATAAGCTTTAACTTTTCCTTGTATTTACTGTAATCTGTGAGGAGTTTAAATCCTATACGAGGATTACTCTTCATTTTGGCCAAAATAATTCGTTCTGATCTTTGACGAATTATTAGCAGTGATGAATTAATTTCGTTATCAATGGAATCTAACCTCATTTGTTTAATACTGTTAATAAGACTACACTTTATTATATTGTCTCGTTTAATTCTTAGTTTACACAATTTCCTATTAATCCGTTTCGGTATAATGTCCGTAAACGTAGATGCCTGAAATAAAACAGATAATAACGATGAAACAGAGGAAACAAAATCATCAGTATTCAAGAAACAAAAACTCTCATAATCTATCAATATGCTTAAATCTCTAAAGAAATTCCAGTTTATTCTGGAACAGTGCATGTGTGCATTTTCATAACTTAGTTTCTGTGTTATGCCACTCAAGCATTTCCTTTGTAGAATAATTTGTTTATGGTCCAATTCTTTGAAATAATTGACAACTTCATAACTGTGCGATTTCACCATTTCAATTTCTAAATATACATGATCTAAGCATTGCGAACCTCTAGTTGATTCATTTATAATCTGCTTTAGATCATGGTTAGAAAAAAAATTGGATAATTCACAGTCCTGTAACTTATTAAAGTCACCTACCACTACATTATAGCCATGGCAATCAAAGATAGATTGAAAAGAATTGGTAAATGTTTGATCATCAAATAAAGTAGCATACGGCGGTCTGTAAACCGCTGTTAAGATCAGATTATCAAATTGTATAGATAAGAAATCAATGATAGCATTATCATCACTAGTATGTAAAATTTTCGCCTTAAATACAGATTTACAATAAATGAGTACTCCTCCACCTCTTTTATCCAGCGATCTGTCCTTTCTGAATAAAGAATAATGAGGAATATCAAATTCATGGTTTTTAATATCCTTGTTAAGCCAAGTTTCGGATAATATTATAAAGTCGAAATCATTACTTATTATAAAATTACACAGTAAAAAGTTCTTATTTTTAACACTTCGAGAGTTAGCATAAAATAGAGAAAATGTAGATAGCGACTTATCTACTGGTTGGAGAGTACGCGAGTAGAAACTGATAGGCTTCCGAACTCCGTCGATCTCTTGTTCAAAAGTGGCTCCAATAGCGAATTCAGAAGCATCTGTCGTGAGTAGAAATGGCTTTTCAAAATCTGGATGCGTTAGCATTCTGGCATTTGCTAACGAGTTGATGGCAAGTCGAAGTAATTCCTCGTCTTCGGATGACCAAGCAATGATGGAATTCTTGCTAAGTCTTTTTGGTTCCGCAGGTGCCTGCACAAAGGATAAAGTTGTTTTGAAAGGCCTGGAAGGAACTTGCGATAATAGTTTAGTACTCCCAGGATTTTTGCAACTCGCTCACAGTCCTTGGTGACTTGATATTCTTGATTGAATTCGTTTTTGACGGCAACGGTTGAATACCTTGGACCGTGATACGATGCCCTAAGAAGTCGACGGATGAAGTTGCAATCTGCGTCTTGTCACAATTGATCTTGAGTCCGTGGTTGGATAAGCGTGAGAGGACATTTCGTAGATGCTTCGCATGAGATTCTAGATCTAGACTGAATACCATAATGTCATCGAGATATGACATACAATAAACAGAGTCGTCGCGAAGTATGTTGTCCATGAATCTTTGAAATGTCTGTGTAGCACACTTAAGTCCAAAAAGGCATGTAAAGGTATTCGAAAAGGCCAAATGGATTGATGACTGCAGTTTTTTCGATATCCTCTGGTGCTACCGGTATGTGATGGTACGCTTGTCTGAGGTCAATCACTGAGAAGAAATTACTGCCGTTGAGTTTTTCAAGTAAAGTGTTGATATTTGGAATAGGATATGCATCAGATTTTGTCACTGAATTTAGCTTACGGTAGTCTCCACAGGCTCTGTACGATCCGTTTGATTCGGAGACTAAGTGCAGTGGTGACGCCCATGAACTTTTCGATGGTCTGATGATTCCCTCTTCCAAAAGCCTTGAGAATTCTTCTTAGGCAGCTTTCAGCTTAGCAGGAGCCAGTGGTCGCTTCTTGAGTGCAATAGGTTGTCCTTCTTTGACGATATGATGCATCGTGTTGGAGGCTCGTAGCTCTGACTTGTTAAGATCGAAAAGCGATTTGTATTTTCGAAGAGCTGCTGATATCTCTGCTGAATGATGCACTGGGGTTGGCTGAATGACCTGTAACTCCAAACGCTCGGAGGCAAGTGTCCAAAAATATTGTTCAAGCCCGGTGGAGGGGTCGATGATTTTTTCATTGGCAAGATCAACAATGAGCCGAAATTTTAGAAGGAAATCAAGGCCAATTATATTATGTGAGACTTTGGCAATGATGAAGTTGTGGGAAAATTCACGTCCTAGACCTATTTTGAGTGTGCGGTATTGACAGCCATAAGTTGGTATGGGCTCGCCTGTAGCTGTTGCGAGAAGAACGCCTAACGACATCTCGGCCATTAAATCATCTTTGAGAACTGAGACTGGCGCACCTATGTCTACGATGAACTCTTCGCCAGTTTTGAAATCAAGAAGGTGCAGAAGTTCGTTGGGCTGTTTGGCCAGGTCATGCAAACAAGTAGGCTGGTGATTGCGACCGGCATTGTCTGTTTCGTTCTCTATGTGAAAAATTTGGCGTAGACGAAAAGAGTCGACAGGGATGTCGGATTGTAGTTGGCTTCTTCCCTGTAGCGCCGTTGATACCGTTGATGTGCAGAAAGTACGGTCTTCTACTTCCTGCGCCAGACGTTTCCCGATACTGATGCACCCTTGTACCTGCGGTCTGTTGTCCTCTCCGTCAGCTGTGGAAATTGACACTCATTCGGAAATTCTTCGGAACGACAAAGACAAACTTGGCAAGCATAAAAAAAACTTCTGGTGGTTATAACACCAGTTCTTAGGGGCATATTTATTAAATGATTGCGGAGATCTCGATCGCCGCCTACCATTATAATTTGACTTGGAAACGAATTTTGGTCGAGCATTCACTTGATTTAGCTCGGATTTGGTAATAGCCAATCCTTCTAGAACTTTAGCCATGTTCGCCACTGTCCTCTCTAAAGAGGAGAGTCTATCATCTTGCGGGGGTGAAGAAAAGGATGATGGATTCACTTTGTGTTCCAAAACCCTATATTCTAACTCACATCTCTCAGATAAGTCATCTATAGAGAGAGTGTTGGGGAGCTATCTGGCAAAGAGTTTTAATGTTTGGGGAAGATTGTTAATAAAAACAACCTTAGCCTCAAGGTCAGAAATGTTGGTTTTATACCAACGTTTCCGTAATTCCCTCAGTATTTCTATAGGGCCAAGATTTGGCATATCTAACTGCGCATATTTGTTTATTATCTGCTCAGTTTCAGTAGGTCCAAGCAAGGATTCTACCTCATTTTGTAGGCCAAAAATGGGATTAGGTAGCTTCCTAATGGCCTCAAACTTAGGATAAATCCGTCGCTGCAATTCAGAAGGTAGTTTAGCAAAAACCTTCGACAGTTTTTGATGACTGTCATAATCAGGAAACGGGGAGAAAGTGGAGTCTACGAGCATAAAGAATAGCTCACTATCTCCATCCCAAACAGGAACATCAATATCTAAAATTGGACCCGACATTTTAACAATCTTACAGGATCTTATAAGCATAAATTTATAAGAAATATGAAAATATATAAATATACTTTAACGAAACGCTTACCCAAAAACAGGCTTCCACAGTTGAATTGCTTCCAAAAATCCGTAATTGAGTTTGAGGAGTACGTACGGTGCCGTTTCGTACGTAGGAAAGTTAAACAGAGGCCCCGTTGGCCTTTGATGACAATGTATTATAATTATCCCTACAAATCCACGAATATATACCCAACATATTTTCCAGAAAACCACGATCAGGGTAAAGAAAACACAAATGTCAATCTATTTATCCCAAATAGATGAAAAAGTCAATTTTATTTATACCAAAAAAATCAGAACAATAATCAATATCCTGGCGCGGTCGCCAATTTTGTAAACGCCCCGGCTTCAAGTAAATGCCGTACGACATTACAAACTCGGTTAAGATGCTCTGAATAGAGATTAGTTACTGATATGGGGGCCCTTAAGAGGGCCTGGTAATGCGTTTTCTTGAAGTCTTCAGAGTTTGAAGATGTCCTAGAGCCTTGGGTGGACTCTGGTTGAGTTGTCGCTCCCGTGGTTGAGCTGTACTCACGATGTGGATGGCCTCCTGCAGGTTCTGCACTTAATTGGCTTGTCTCTCCGGTATACCGCAACAAGATGAATCACGGATGTAGTTAGTTGTTAGTGAAACTATCAAATCACCAGCGTAGGTATTGACAGCCGACAGAACGCACACGCGTGAAGCAGGTAGAATGCAAATTCCATAACTGACTTGCATGGTAAATTACCGTGCTTAAATAGCATGCAATATGTCTACTTGCACACTATTGGTTAAACGTGGTTAAACGGCAATTACGCTTTTTTCTCATTGGTACAACGTAAATAAATTTGAATTTAATTTACGCAATATGTCGGCGATTGATTTGTGTCGTTACACAGGTAATTTAATTTTTATGTTTTTCGCATCTGATCTTTTTCCAGGTCAAGCCGTCGGAGTGCAGTGTTGCATAAGAAGTACACTGTACTTTGCCTATTGCTTGATTAATTTATTTAATTAGTTGTGGTTAAGATGGAGGCTAATCTGAAATTTGGAGACTGATAGAATGTTACAGAGAGTTGTAGGAATAGACTTATTAAATATGGAATGACAAACTGTCGTATCAGACTCCTATAAGCTCTCTATCGCTGATTCAGACTTAGCATCTTAGTGGCTCTCATTAGCTAACAGGACTAGATATTCAACATTTATAAATGGTTCTGTTTAAGGCAATAACTTTTTTACACTTGGTGTGGCTATTTTTCATAATTGTCGTTTATTGCGCATTGACAGATTATCTAAAAAGGAATGTCTTATAATATTTTTAATTATTATTTAATAACGCGCGACATTTGATGTTTTATAACCGCTGTACTATTTTTGACTTTTCTGCTTTTCTATGGAAAACTCTGAACAGGGCCTAGTTTGCCTAGAAAACTTAGGCCGTGCTTCTCCTGATTTGTGGCCTGAACAAGGTAAAATTTTGTTAATGAGCATTTTGAGTACACGGAACTACCGATTATCTATCGATCAAACAGGGTGACTCCAACGCTCAAGGTAATTCCAAATTCACAACCGACCTCGATCGAGAAGATTTGGAACTTATACATGGTAAATAACTTTCTTTAATCCACGAGATTTCGGAAGTCTTTCTACGCAACAGCTGATGGACAAAATACGTCACTTGCAGAGTCTAACCTACCAAGTCGGTCTTGAAGAGGGTATTAAACTTATTGTCGTATATTTCAGCTAAGGAAATGACCAGAGGGAAATTTCTTAATATACTTGGCAAAAAACAATGAATTTTGATTCTATGGACGACTTTTGGATATTCATTTAACGCGATTGATTTTATCGAATAAATTTTTAAAATCGTATTTGAATCAACTTTCCTGAGGTGGTACTTAAGTTTCAGCTATTCCATATTTTGTTTTGTTATTTCATTCTTAATAGTTTAGTTATCATGAATGTCGTTCGTCTTAATTGATATTTGCCCTAATATTGCGTTTCTATTTAATTGCAAATCACCACAGTTAAAACTCGTTTTGTCATAATAAATGTTTTAGTACCTCTGTTAGTTAATGACGACAATAATAAAGATTGATTTGCCAACGAAGATCATCGAGACCCATAATCGAGAAGATTAAAAAAATAAAACGTATGATTATGTGTGGCTGAGTGAGATTTTGACTAGCTAGAGTTTATCGATGATAATAACTGTGATACTGTTAAACTAGAAAATGACGTGGGAAGTTATTAAGCAGTGCCTCATTTGGTTAAATAAGTTCTGTAACTGTGAATGAATGCTTCAGAGGGGTCTGGAAACCGATACCTATGCAAGATTTAAAGACTGGTTGTATCTTAGTTCTGCAACACTCCCGGGTGAGTTAAACATCATTCGTCTGCGATAAATGGAAGCGAATGTGAAGATCGTAAAAACAGTGAATGGCAGAATCTCCTCATCGTTGGGGTAGCTGAGATTTATGTTTCACGCGACCAATTAATCACAACAAGTAAACAGGTTATCCTACTATCATCACTATGGTTTCAAAATCAGTTTTATTAGAATATGTAATAACCAATCACTGTACGTGATTCCAAATACTTTTAAACGTCTGATTTATGCACACGTGTGCAAAAAGTGTGTATATTTGTCATTACGAAAAGGAAAGTTAGGATCGCCTGAAGAAATTTTGTTGAGAGTCAATATTGTAAAATACGGTGCTAATATATTTTTCATTGTTCCAGCCGTTTATTTTCAACTGCTCTTTTGTATGTAGTTTGATGTCTATATTCTTCAGAGAAAAGAAATTTATTTAAAATATTTCTTAAGATATTGTGTACAGTAGGTACGACCTTATACATATGTTAAAATTATGTTTTTAGTAGCGCTCTGCATTAGTATAAGGGTTATGCTCGTGGTTGTTACAGACAATCTGGTTGATATTTTGACAGGGTTCCGCGCGTAGCCTACACCTAACTGTGACCTGATAAATAGTTTTGATAATCGTGGTTGTGCGATAATTCAAGGCAAGGTGGGATGGGTTAAATATATAGTTTTCTATTTGCGGACCGTCACTGAGTTAGTTGTTTAGCGCGATGAGATATGATTTTTTTAGTTTTAATGCCCAAACTTCTCGTCCCGTTTACTCTTTTTATATCTTATGATTTAGGCTTGGACGTGGTGTCTTCAATTTCATGCTCTTATGTTTTACAGGCGGGTTTCTTCACAAAAATTAAGTTACATAGTTTAACATTTTTTGGTTGTAAATGTTTTTAAAGTGATTTATTCTTGCCACTTAAATAATTATATTGCTCAGTTATTATTAATAATTATATATTCTGTTACGAAAAGGCAATATCGGCAATGCAGGAAGCTGTATTACCAATATTTTCTTGCCTTAAACCTGACGTGGCTATAATAGTGTTGTATAGAGATTTAGATGGCCTCATTTCTGTGTTATTCCTAGTAACGTGATCCTCCTCGTCATAAATGTTTTTCTTTTAATAAATTGTTATTTTTTTCATGATTGTCACATTTTGAAATTTTGTTTTTTTATTTTTCTTGTGGTTATGTGGCAGTGAAACAGTTACTAATGTCTTTTATTACTGTGCATGAAGATGAACGATATTGAAGTATTAAGAAACAACCATCATATTATTAGTGTTCTACTACAATTTTCCTGTTTGATGACCAATAGGACTTAGCTAATCATATCGATAATATTAAAATTTAACTTTTTTGTAATTAGTTAGTAACGTTGCGTTCTCATGACGCGTCACCTTATTCTGCGAATATATGTTCTATGCTGATGTGCACAAGTTCTTGGGTAAATTTGTAGTAAGGTTAAATCTCTGCGATTTGCGCTCGCAGGTTGTCGTTTTTGCACCATCCATTTCGCAAAGATCCGAGTAATCCCCATTTCCAAGTACGCGTCTAATTTGTCTTATTGGTTTGGTGCGGATTCGTTCTTTTCTTCCGAAGGCATCAACATCGTTCATAGTGACCACTGAAAATAAGGTACGATCTAATCTTCGTATCGAGCATTTCCAGTGGTTAGTATAAACGATATTGATGCCTTCGGAAGTAAGGAATGAGTCCGCACGCAGCCAATAAGACAAACTGGACGCATACCTCGAAATGGGGATCAATCGTATCTTTGCGAAACTGATAGTGCAAAGCGACAACTCAAATCGCGGAGATTCAACATTTGAAGCTCGCACTGCGCAACCATTCAAGAAGTATTCATAGTAACGTGTCTGAAGACCAATCGGAGTGGAATTCTTGTCATAATAGGCACATGCAAAGCCTGTGTCAGTTCCTGAATGTTCAAATGATGAGACGTCGAACCTCCAGTAAAAACTCAGTATCTACTGGAGTCCATCATGAGGATATCTGAATTGCTTTTACACCGCGGGTTTGTCATTTTATTCTCAAATACTTAAACAAAGGGTTAAAATTGTTGCACAAATAATAATGGCGTCTTACAGAACTAAATTCCTTCGAACATATTAGCCTTCGTTATTCATATTTATCCATTTGAAATTTTGTATTTGGTGTAGCGTACCCAGCAATACACAATTGCATATATATTAGTTCTTCGCACCAAACAGTAGCTAGCAATTATATATTTGTCTATTGTCGCTGTTAAAATTCGTTAAGTGAAATACCCGTGGTACTGAAGGATTTAAAGACTTCAAGTTAAAAAAACAGGCGCTTCACGTAGCCAGAGACCGTAAAAATTAAGATTTCTCTTCCATAACTTTGCACAAAATCCATTTGAATGGAATATTTTCTTGTAGGATTCGAAATTTGTGCACAGTAAAAATATACTGATAATAGATTAAGCTCCTTTGACGTATAATCAGAAGACAAAATTCAATTTAAAACGGACCAAGGAAATTTTGCCATATTTGCTCCCGTATAACGAACATAGACCTATTTTTCTACTGGTTTAAATGCTCTATGACCAATTTAAATACATTTTAAATTAAAATGTCAAAGCGGCAGAGCTGAAATTCAAAATTGAGGAATATATGGAAGACGACATAACAAGCAAATCAGAATTAATCTAAAATGATGGATGATTTAGATGAAAGGGCTCGCATAGAGCGAGTTAAAGTGACATTGGAAGTTGGAATAAACTAAAAAATTTTTGTATATATATATATATATATATATATATATATATATATATATATATATATATGTATATATATATATATTACTAACACTCAATACTTATAAGCACCAAATGAACAACCAAAGTCCAGATCCTGGTCTGCACGCGGAATAAATTCTCGTACTGCGCCTTTAAATAGTCATTTTGGACGTATAACGTTCGTTCATCATCATCATCATCATGTCCAGCCATATAATCATAAGGAGTGAAAAAATATATAAATGAAAACAGAAATAATATTTTAGGCAAATTACTAGTTACCTAGTTACTATGGGTAAATTTATCAGGCCAAGATAGCATTCGGGCAAGGGAACATCAGAAATTCAGCTTTCTTGCGGATTTCACTGTATCACGTCATAAACCGATTTCACAGATATTGTAAAGCCTCGAGTTTGGTCTAACTGCGCAGTAACTTTTATTGACGTTCGTTAGCCTTGTCGGCAGCACATCTTAAAGAAGGGAAATTCTGAAATTTAACTAAAGGGCAGACAGTGCTCGTTAATCTTGATTAAAAGTCTTTGAAAGCAGGATCAATGCAAACAAATCATCCGTCCCCACTGGGTCTTGGCAATATAGTGTTCTATTATAGCTCAAGATAAACACGAACCAAAAATTTTATATTGATTCTCTACTGCATTGACCGGTGCGCAGTATAAAAAATGTTGCCTTTTTTCAGATTGGATAAGTCTCTTTTTCGATTGTTGAATTAAAAATAGCTGTTCTGACATTCACGGGTTCCAGAGATAGGTAGAGTCAAAGTGACATGCGACGCTGTCGCCATTTTACCGAAATATGCACAGTGAATCTTCAGAAAAAGTTACCGGTTCCCATGTGTCGGTTAAGCTCGAAAATAGTTTATACTTTAGTCCTTAACTCACGGGCCAGTCTTTTAGGACAGCCGATCTGCTGAAGCGCGTCATCCATGTTGTTTGTATTCAGGATAACAGAAATGCTTTGAGCAACCGTTTATTAGTCTCCTTCGGGGCTAGTTCATTCAAAAATGTGATTATTCTTCTGTTGTCAGTATACTTTTAGAATTGCGTAGTGTAGAAAAGGCAATTCATCCAGTAGACCGGTTTTGTCCTTATTGGGAACTCATCACGTACTGGCCAGAATTTGCCGCGAACAAGGCTCGAACCTGGGCACGTCTGCATCGGAATCTGGTGCTCTAACCACTGAGCCACCCTTCCGCACATTACACACAATTCTCATTCATATACTAACTAATCTAACTCGGTTAGATTTTTTCTATTTTAGGTGAGCCCATATGGCATCCATTTAGACCCGAGGTTCCTACTAACCACCCCCAATCTGTTGTTACTGATCAGGAACCACACTAGATGGGGAAGTTGTATTGAATTGAACATTTATATAATTAAACGAGCATTGGTTGCGCGGACGGTGATTACATTTACTATAATCAAAGTCGCATACTTGATATAAATACCTGGCCAATTAAGTACTTACATTTGTTAGTATAAACTAAGAATTGTATAGTGCAGAAAAGGCAATTCATCCAGTAGACCGGTTCCGCCCATATTGGGAACTTATCACGTACTGGCGAAAATTTGCCGCGGACATTGTTTTTGACCATCGATAGTGTTGATCGAAGCACCGTTTAAGCAAGTCAACTTGATATCCCGAATGTTAAGGATATTAACCAGTAAACTAATTTTGATTCAATAGAGAAACATTCAACTTAAATTACACTTTAAATAAACATAACTAAACACAGGTTTGCGCCTACGTATATATATATATATATATATATATATATATATATATATATATATATATATAAACCAAAAATTGTATAGTGTAAAAGGCAATTCATCCAGTAAATCGGTTTCGTCCTTATTAGGAACTCATCACGTACTGTCCATAATTTTCCGCGGGCAAGAGTGGATGACTTGCCTTTTCTACACTATACAAGTCTTAGTTTATACTGACAAATATATGTACATAATTCTTTCCTGGCCTTTCTGCGATTTAGCTCCGCTTTAAACGTAGCAGTGCTAATTCTGTATACGTTATATTGACATGGTATTTAGATAACCGCTAATAAAATTGTCATCATGCTCTGATCATGACAATAGTAAGATGAAACGCGTCAATGCGTGCAGTTGACGTGATTATAATGGTGAGTAAGTTTCAGTTGTGCTCCTTTCGACAACGCGCACTCTAGAATAGTTGCTTTTGTCTCTATCCTTGAAAACATTTTTTGCATAATAATATAAATTATATTCATATAGCTAAGGCTGATATTGTTAATGAGCACGACCGCACTGAAGTATTATAGTCGACATTTCAGTTACGTAAAGCGAATTAGTTTAAAACAAGGTTGCGGTCTTGATATAAACATCTGACATACATACATTTCTCAGTACAAACTGCGAACTGTATATCGTGGAAAAGGCAATTCATCCAGTAGACCGGTTTCATCCTTATGGGGAACTCATCAAGAACTGTCAAGATTAGTTACCACTCCCCGTGCAATCAATGATCGTTCAATTGTATTAACTATATATGTGGCGACGTTTTCAGTCAAATAAAATGTATGCGAGACTAAAAGAGGTGAGAGCCGCATAACTAGTTTTATCTTTAATGTATATAGCGGCTTTATTCTGTCTAGTCAGTTTTCCGTCGTATTCTGATGATGACCATGGAAGATCGAAACGCATCATTATGTGCGACTGAAGTTAGGTATGCTATGTTGTTCGGTGACTGGTTAAATACAATGTGGTTAATGATTACTTTAATCTCGCAAACTTGATTAAAATAATTGTAAACACCAACCGCGCAATCAATGATTGCTTAACTGTATTACCATTATATATATGGTGAAAACTGCGAAAAGGTAATATTCGCCACGGCATAGATATTGAGCTTTCATTATATATTGCGGTTTTATCCTCGCTAGTCAGTTTGCTGTCGTGCGCCGTTGACAAACATTTGTGTTATAAACACGTCAATAATTGTTACTGGCGGTTGTTTTTCTGTTTTGTGACTGATTAAATAAAGTGGGACTTGCATTAATCATATTTTCGCTAACTCGATTTACAGTGTTTTCTCACCAACTTTGTAATTAATATTTACTCCAGCGCAATGAATGGAAGCTGTTTGAGGCATGCCCCTTATTATTTGTCAATTGTAGTTAGATATACATCAGTCACTTTGCTTCTCTGCTTTAATTGAAAAAGAAATTGACGTAGGAATGCGCCATTACATAAAATGAAGGAAGCCTGGATTTATTACGCTATTTGGAAAAATCTGGAGGTGGTGAATGTACTATCCATAAACTAGATATACATAGTTTTCTTAACCTGCGCAATTTATCTGTCCTCAGGTATTTATCTTATGTAAATATAAAATATCTCTGGTCAAATTAGTTTCATTTATGCAAAGACATTTTATGGCTTTCATTTAATTCCATTAGAATTTGTGCTAGAGTTATAGGGAAAGAGTCAACTATTGGTGTCCATAATTTAAATTTGTATGGTAAAGTAATCCTTGCTAGTCAATTTGCCTTCCTTTAATGATGACCAAGAGATTTCGAAACGCACAGTGTAGCAATAGCCACCTTTGAGACCGAGAACGCACCAATGGTCCTATCTAGAGCTGGCATAGATTAAACAGAAAGTCCTTGCAAAGCGCACGTATTATAATGGCTTTTAAACACAATTGTATTTGTTAACAGTCTTTGAGCCACTGAAGTAAGTAATAAAATAAATATTTGTATTATGTTTCATTAAATCGATGCGATATTTACAGGTAAAATCACTCTATATATATATATATATATATATATATATATATATATATATATAATTAAAAATGACATTTACGTTAAAATAAACAAGATGGCTTCTGAATGATTGGAAAACTTAATAAGAGGATTTACTGTACAAATGAACAGCTTGACTGCAGAGATAGGGATAATAGAGTCTCGGCTCGATTACACAATAAAAATAAATCTGCAAAGCGACCCAACCGTACAGTTGCAGTCCAGTTAGAATTGCCTGCCGACCTGACGCATGAAGAATATAAAAGACGAATATTCGATTACTTCCGAGCCAGACCTCAGAATGTGTTTCAGAATTGTACAGGCAAACCATTACTGAGTGAGACGTCCCGTGACACAATAGCATTAATTAAGCGGTGGTTGTCTAAGCTAAATGAGTCTTTGCCCGGGTAACAACCGCATGAGGCCATCATATAAATGGTGCTGTATCATACGAGTATGGCACGATATAAATTGCCCATGGAGGTCTGAAAGGAAGAATTCAGGCTCTTCAGAGTTCGGCCACGATGACAAACAAATTGGTAGCTGCGACTTCACACGGGTCCCGTTACAACGCACGACAGGAACGACATACCTTAGTAGAATTCTTCGCGATATGATCAGCAAGTGCGGGACCGACGGCGACAGCCAGTGGCGTGGAAGCAATGCCATTATATAAAGGCACCTTCTTCGATAAATATATCGTCTAAAGTACAGCAAAATCAGTATAGTTGTCCTAGAGGACGGCAAGTTCAATTGCGAAATACTCCAGCATTTCACCAATAAAGATAGTTCTTTGGTTTATGCTACAAAAATGGATGGTTCGATCCGACCGGCTGCTGATTTTCGACAATTAAACCCTTTGACTAAACCTGGCCCGTATTTAATGCCGGTTCTGTGTGATCTGTTCCTACAGCTAACGGGAGGTAAATGGTGTGCCTTGCTTGACCTTAAACAATGATTTTCTCAAATTGGCATTCGACCCGAAGACCGATAAAAGTTCCAAAGAATGATGGGCTCATTTGTATCTGACTTATCCTGTACAACAGCTTATGTTTACGACGTTATTATATGTGCCACTACTGAACAAAAATTACGTATTAGGCTGCAAAAGATGTTGGCCAAAGTTGTAGAATGTCGATTACATTTCAATCCAGAAAAAGTTCAGATAGGTCAGCAAGCGCGGTTCCTGGGTCACTCAGTCCAAGCGAAGGGATATATGCCATTAACTTCGAATTTATAGCCTATCAAGGACTATCCTTTGCCTACTACTATAAAACAATTGCGCTGGCTTATTGGTATGGTGGTTACACATCAACCCTCATCTAATTTAGCTAGTGCCAAGGTATCTTTTCGTTGGACGAATGAGGCTTAAGATGTGTTGATCCTATGCAAATAGATATTTATAGTGGTAACTATTTTGACTTTCCCGATAGGTAGTATGTCAATTGTTATAGACGCATCAGATATTGGCAGAGATTAAGTATTATATGCGGACGGACAATCGGCGCAAATATACGTCGCACAATCCCTAAGGCGGAGCAAGACTGTTACACCAGAAAAGTAATTACTGTACGTAAAATTGACACAACGAAAGTTTAGATATTTTGTTATCGGGGACATATAGACGACTTAATCGATAACAAAGCACTACTGCATTGGAGATCAGTAGGTTTTGAAGAAAACAGAGTTCGCCAAGCCATTGAAGAGCTCAAGGAAGACTATGTATCAGTTCACCATAGAGTCGGTTTCGAGAATGCGGCAGCCGATGTGTTCAGCAGAATATCCGCTGTGCCAGTTTCGTCAATTATCAAAGTCTCTGAAGAACAGGGAAATGCTGTCACATGCCATGAAATAGTCAATCAGTTAAAAGATGACACTGGTGTCCTCACCATATAAAGTGTTGATCTTGCTAAACGACCTATTGGTGCGAAAAGAAGGACAAACAGTGCAATGGTTTGTGCTGGAGTCTATACGAACAGTATTGATGGCATTCTGGCATGAAACGTTAGGACACCAAGGCGCCGGGCGACTCATTGTGACATTTCAATCGCGATTGTTTTGGCCTGGCATGTCAAAAGAAATTTGTAGCTATTGCCAACAGTGTACTACATGCCAGCATTGGTTAACCGGGTAGTTCTTCTGTCGGTAGCTTTTGGCGGGAAAGCCTATGTTTTCCTATGGTCGATAAGTTTACCCGATGGGTTGAGTTCATACCACTGAAGTACATCACAACGGAAAATTTTATAAATTTGTTAGAAGAGCGGTGGCTTGGTCGATTTGGTGCGCCACAAGTTGTTGTTACCGACCAAGTTGCACAGTTCGAGTCGAGAGAATTTGATCAATGATGCATGGACCTTGACATAAAATATTCCCGCGCAGCCACACACCACCAGTAGACCAACGCGACTGCCGAGCGAGCACACTAGACGATGAAATATTTATTGCGACATTGGTGTCACACAATGAATGGAAGCAGCCTTCGAGCCGAAGAAGTGAACATAAAATAACAAATATTTGTATTTTTGTTTCATTAAATCGATGCGTTTTATACGAGTAAAATCTTATACACAATTGTTTAAAAATAAAGCATTTATGTTAAGTTAAACAAAATGGCTTCTGACAGATTGGAAAACTTGGTAAGAATATTGATTGCAGAAATGAACACCTTGACTGCGGAGATAGGGTTAATTAAGTCTCGACTGGATGCCACTAATAGTAATTTCTGAGGGAATCCGCATAAACGACCCAACCAATATAGGTGAAATCAGCACACAGTTCGTGTGACCGACGATGGTTTGAATTTTTAGTATGAATGGTCAATATGAAGTATTGGTGCTTATCTAAAGTTTTTAATATTTATTTGAAGTATTATTATCGCTTTCCCGACAACCGCTGCTTGTGTGGCGAGAGGTATTATTATGTTGTGTTCGTAACTGTAGGAAATTGTGCAGCCGATATTTCCATTGAAGTAAATTTTTTTACGAGACAACCATGATTCAGCAATACATATTTGACTTACAATAAATGCATGGCTGCTCTATCCTCGTTAATAGGTTTTTAATTATGCTCTGAGGATGATTGTAGAAGGTCAAACTCACCGAAATGCGAGACTGGTTTTTTCTTTTTCGCTCTACTTCGACATGTTATACGCAATTGAACTTGATTTAAATTAATATTACCATTGCTTAGGCAATCAAGGATTGTTAAAGTACAATGTATGTAAAATATTTCGTCTAGAAGCAACTCTCAGATACATATATATATATATATATATATATATATATATATATATATATATATATATATATATATATATATATATATATATATATATATATATATATATTATAGAAGTGAACTTCACTTCAATTCATGCGGACGTTCCGACGTTCCATTATAATACCGATATTTGGGAGACTACCATAAGTAGTATCTATGATTTGCAACACATTATATATATCGTTTTTATGCCATTCAAATATGGTATATATTATGCGCTGTGAGTTGGCCTTGTAGTCATATAGTAAAAGACAATTTAAATTGACTTTACTAATGATTTAATACGTATAAGCATAGAAGATTGCACCATAAAATCATCCAACATTTCATGACCAAATATGTTATGAGTACGGTATGTAGTGCCGTATTCTAATGATGACACGAATTAGCACGAAATTCAACTGTACAGGAGATCATACATCTTATTCACACTGACATTTGCATATCCTTCTCGTTCTGCTTCAGCTAACTTGCTACACGGTACGCAATATCTAAAACACATTTGCAATTTATTAATTCTCCGTAACTAAGAATATGTAAATATTTCTCAACTTTTTCTAAAGAAATTTATTGGCGACAGAGAATTTAATAGTTATCAGTCATTCTGAAGAAGGTTTTTACGCCCATTGTCCTAAGTTTTCTTCAAATCTTTCGCAGTTCATTTCCTGACCCATTTTTCAACGGTAAGTTCATCGCATCAAGAAAGGTTACAGTTATTAAGTCAATTTGTAAATGTGGTTTAAACGCCTTTATTAATTCTTACTGTTTGTTTTTGTCATTTTTGTGTGTGTGTGCATGCATATGAACATTTATTCCCATACTGTTGAAATTACAATGATCTAATTTCAAATACCGAAGATTCACTATGTTATTGTACATAATTCATGCACTTGTGTTTATGCGTGTTTTAATAACTATGATGTAATCAGTTAAATAGAAATTACTGCGCCTGTGAATTCATAAAATTGAAGCTCTAGTGAATACTGGTAAGTCCTCTTTGCACAAGTCAGACTTACTTTTACCGTTTACCTTGTTTAAAGCGTATATACGTGGCCTCTCAATTGAGGAAGAATACAAGATAATGGGATTAGACCGATCGCAAATAAGCTTGATTAAGAAAAGAGTTTATAATAATGGATGGTCATAAATAAAATTTGGAAAAATACTTCGGGACAAAAGTTCATTGAAATATTGTATTGAGATTGTGATATCTAACAACAAGTTTCATTAATAAGTCTTGCACTCCATATGGATCGTTAGTTTCTACAACACGTGATAAATGATTATGTTATAAGATAATTCTAAAATTAGTTAAAGGCTCGTTATTTATTCTTCACTCGCCGTCAAACTGGCGTGGTACGATCATCCAAATGTAATGGCGGAAGACGTAATATATTTTGTAATATCCACGCCCTTATTGCTTAGTGTTCTTCTACAACTAGCAAACTAAATGATTGCCATAATAGTGAACTTATATGAATTTGGCTAACACATTAAATTCCTTCCAAGTAAAATTTTAGTGATTTTGGCACTGTTAAGGGCAGCAGTTCAGTTGTTCACTAACGTTTGCGCCGCATAGTTCAGTTTATCGTCAGGCATTGATCATGAATTATTTAAATAAAGTTTGCGAGCTTGAAGTAAACACCAATCCCATTGTATTTAACCAGTCGTCGAACAACATAACAAAACTACCGCCAGCCGCAACGCACTGGTTAAATACAACGGGATTGGTGTTTACTTCAAGCTCGCAAACTTGATTTAAATAATTGTTACCACCACCCGCGCAATAAATTATTGTTAAATTGATCATGAATATCGTTGGTTGGAACTAGCTAGCACGTGTAACTGACGGTTAAAAATGGCAGCCTAGTTTTTTCTACGTACGAACAATTGTTTTACATTTTTATACTAATTTTGCTATTACTGATGGCTTAGTTGCTTATTTTATAAATGAATTTTTGATCAACTAAAACTAAGTAATTTTAATAACTATATATATATATATATATATATATATATATATATATATATATATATTCTTTTCATAGTACCATTTCCATGTGCAAAAATAAAAAGAAATTTTATCAGATACAAGAAACGCTTCTTTTTCATTTTCTTCTCAAGTATCTAAAAATGAACATCTCTTTATATATAAATTGAAATAAAAACAAGTTTGAAATATGTAAACTTGGAGAGAGTGTGTAAAAAATAAACGAATCAATTGCGTACGTCACCTCCAGATCAAGCTCAATGACTGAACATGCTTTTTCTGCTTGCATAAATCTGATCGACCAGACGATTAAATACTCGAATGAGAGAACATCGTAACTTAAACGCCTGTTTTAAATCAAATGGTGATAACACGTCTGTAATTGCGCCACACATCGTCGAAACATCACACGTACGTTCTCCAGGCGTAGCATTTAAAATAACTCCTAAATGCAATAACAAAAGGAGCTAGATACAAACGAAGCCTTATGGATTATTAAATTGCTGCCCCAATTATGCAAGCAGCAGAAGCATGTTCAGGCATTGAGCTTGAACTGGAGGTAACGCACGCAATTGGTTGGATTACTTTTCTCAAACTCTCTCCCAGTTTACATATTTCAATCTTTTTTTGCATTTCAATTTATATTTAAAGAGATGTTCATTTGTAGATACTTGCGAAGAAAATAAGAAAGCAGTTTCTTGTTTCTGATAAAATTTATTTTTATTTTTGCACATGGAAAAGATACTATGAATAAAATTGAAAATAATATATATATATATATATATATATATATATATATATATATAACATATATATATATATATATATATATATATATATAATACAAGTATATTTTAGGTGTTGCGGACCTAGTAACAAATTAGTTCAGTTGTGACCAAAGGGATAAACTAAAGACAGCATGAACGGAAATTCTAATGTCATGCACGTTTGTTTCGTGCTTACTGGCGACTCATCAGTAGGAGCCGGTATTACGCCCTTATATATATTTGGTCAAAGAATGTGGAATAATAGGACGGTACAATCTCCTAGACGAATGTGTAAACCTGCAATAGTGAAGCTAACGACATATAACGTCTTCGACAATGCGACTTCAACGCTAACTCACACTATATAATATATACACCGAGTCTGTAAAGGATACTTACACTATGGCTTTTGTGTCAGTAGCTGATAAAAACATTATAGACCCGAAAAGGTACATAGCACTAGCATGATGGATGTCAATGTATGCTATAGTCCACCGAAAATGAGAATTACAACTATTTCTGAACACCTGATACTCCAGTAAATCCATACACCCTGGCCTTAATCGATATCAGTATTAGGCCCTTTAACCTCTATGTATTTGGGTGAAGAATGTGGGTTAATAGGACGGTACTGTTTTTTATTTAAATACATTTTTATTCATAATTTACAATGGGTTGGGGATTTTTCATGGGTTCTGAACGGATTAAATCGAATTCAGTTATCTTAAATGGGAGAAATTCGTTTGAGATACGAGCTGATCGACTTAGGAGCTCGGTTCTGGAACGAATTAAACTCGTATCTCGAGGTACCACTGTACCTGTAAATCCATTGTGTTAGTACCATATACCGGCAGCTGTGGTGTTGATATAATTTACAGGTTCGGTATACACACACATCTGCACACACACATCTGCACACACACACATATATATATATATATATATATATATATTATAATGAGTTGGATTTGAAGTCTTATTTTCTAAGATTTTATATGATGTTGCAGGTTTACACATTCATATAGTAAACTACACTGTCAAATTGACCCACATTTCGCAACAAAATATATAATTTTTGATAGTCAAATACATTTTGAAATTTTTTTGCGGTGTGTACCATTCGTTTCCATCAATGCCGCGTTTTGCGTACGCGAGTAATAGCTGTACACGGGCAGAATCGGATCTTTGTGTAACTGCCCGTGTACAACTGGCTGTACCAATAACATATCATTTATAAAGGGAGTAAAACCGGTTCCTTCTAATGAGTCGCAAGTTTTTACGAAACTAATGTGCACATGAGATTATACTTTCCGTTCATGCTGAATTTGGTTTATTCTTCTGGTCATAATTAAATTAGTTTGTAACTAGGTGCGCAACACCTAGTACATAATTAAACTGAGTAGTAGTTGTTGCACATTTCTTGTCGAATAATATTCTTAGCTTTCATTACAAATTGGACAGAGCTAATTGCTAGGTTCAGTTGCGCTTATGACGAAATAAAGTGAAAACTGCAATTAAGCCAATATCGCCTTGCATTGTAGTTGACATGGCCTTAATTGTGTTGTTTGGAGGTCTGGGTTGACAAATTTCTGTACGTTACTTTCGTTCTGAAATTGTTCTTCTTTACGCAGATTTTGTTTAAATTATTTAATTGTGAACAATATATATTTTAATACTTATTTTAATATTTTAACGAACATTGGTTTCGCCGGCGTAGTTAACAATTAATTTTTAACCAAGTTTGCGATATTGATATAAACACCTGACTTATTATTTACATACATTTACCAGTATAAATTAAGTATTGTATAGTGTGGAAAAGGCAATTCATCCAGTAGACCGGTTTCGTCCCTAGTGGGCAGCCATCACGTACTGTCTAGAATTTGCCGTGGGCAGGTCTCGAACCTGAGCACGTCTGCTTTGGAATCTGCTGCTCTAACCATTGAGCCACACTACCTAAAAAAAGGCAATTTTTTGAAATTTGATTGCGGAGTGCCAGCTTCATATTTTCCAATGAAGCGTTTTGCCTACGAGGGTTTTAGCTTTGCACCTACAGTTTCACAAAAGATCCGATTGATCACAATTTCCATTTTCGTTTTGTCTTCGATCGGGCTGAGTTTGTATTCATCCCAATGGAAATGCGGTTCTATCACATCTTTTTTTACTGGCAATATTTCGCAACGGAAATCCCTGTTCCATCTTCAGGTCAATTATCACATATATACACAGCACAAAATAGCAGATTTAAGCAAATGTGGTAACCTCGTTCCGAAACTGTTCTATTTATATATTTTTTTGATTAACCACTGGTTTTAAACATAGAATTTGTCTCAGTAACTAAACTCAATATATGTATATGTCTAGCGCACATGAATGCCTTCACTCAACTATTAAATATATACACACACACACACACACACACACACATATATATATATATATATATATATATATATATATATACACAACTATTTGTAATTAGACAGAATATCATCCCATTAGTACAGAATGTTGGGGGAAAGAAAGTATGACCTATATATATATATATATATATATATATATATATATATATATATATATATATATATATATATACTCAAACTCAGCCCGATCGAAGACAAAACGAAAATGGAAATTGTGATCAATCGGATCTTTGTGAAATTGTCGATGTAAAGACCGGTTTCGTCCTAATTGGTGGCTCAGTGTTTAGAGCATGAGGTTTCGAAGTAGACGTGCCCAAGTACGAGCCTTGTCCGCGGAAAATTCTATACAGTACGTGATGCGTTCCCAATAAAGACAAAACCGGTCTACTGAATGAATTGCCTCTATCACACTATAAAGTACTAAGTTTATACTGCCAAATAAATGTACTTAGAGGATCAGGTGTTTGTATCAAGAACGCAAACTTGATTAAAAATTATTTTAACATTTATTTGCTTTATTTCTTCTACTTTTGTGATGATTATTTAGCAGTGAAATATCAGTTACAAACGGCTGTTTAACTATTTCTGGGGATAATGATGATGATAATGATATTTGTTACTGACTTTAATTTTGCTTCGTTCTACTACTGATTACGAATGAATTTCGTGCTGACTTCTTATCCAACGACCTGGTTTAAATGTGTGTCATTTCGACCCCAACAATTTTTGAAAATATAAAGTTATTCATACTGTCATTCACCATTTTAGATAGAATCTTTGGCACGTAAGGATTGCTTCGGATTTCAGAGTTATTGTTTCATCCAGTAGCTATCGTTAGTATTTTTGTTGACATACCCATGACCACAACTTCCGGACTATCACGAAATCCATTATAATAAATCCAACGCTTTAGTTTTAAAAATATTGCATAAGATTTTTCTCGTAAACAGCGCGTACATTTAGTAAATAAATCTACAAATCATTATTATTTTCTATTAACTTCAGAGTTTGGACTGTTGCTTGCGTCATTTTCGTGATTTAACAGCATCTTAATAATTGAACTTCTTCAGGGACTATCACTTTTATTCACCTCCGTCCGCAAATAAAGACATTTAGGAATTCTTGGCTTCAATGTTGGCTACTGTAAAATTTACATACTGATGTACACTGCTTACATACATACATAAACACAAACATGCATAAATACTTAAATAAATACCTGTATGCATGCTTGCACGCATACATTCATTCATATATATATATATATATATATATTATATATATATATATATATATATATATATGTATATATATATACATGCATACAGTCGTAAATACATGAATACATACTTACCTACATACATACATAGATACATACATAAAAACATAGATACACACATACATTTATACATACATACACACACATACATGAATACATACATATACAAATACAGAAAAATAAATATATACTTACATACGTACAATCATAGTAACATAAATACAAACATAAATGCAGACATATATTCATACGTATTTATGTACATAAACTAAGATCGGAATCTCAAGAACACTCGGCAATGGCATGGACTTAAGTTATGATACTGAAAACTTAAAACCTTTCATGTGAATCAATCGTAGACGATCAAAAAAGCTGGTAGTTTACTGTGTGATAGCGCGTACTACATTTTGCTGATACTGATTTAGTGTAATTTGCTGCCTTCCGATCTAAAATCCCTGTAACTTTTACATATTCAACACCAAATTAGACTAGAACATCATGGTATTACTTAAGTAGTTTTAAGTTTGCGCAGCACGAGTGAATTATCAATTAGATTGCTGGTACGACTAGCTCTTTAAAAATAATCAGCCGGCGGAATTCCAAATATTATATTAAATTAATCTTAAAGTGCATTTTTTTGTGGTTCTAGAATTTTGATGATTAGTGGGTACACGAAGGATACAGACAAAGGAATACGAAATATTTCACAACTACAATGAACTGTGAACAAATCTATGTTGGCCACAACACCGAGCATGCAATTTTAAAGCACAGCAATTAGATATTTTTAAATTCATTTAAACAATAGTATTTCTTACATTCTTATTATTTTAGTAACTATGTCCCATTAACTTTTTAATGTCTAACGGTGTTCATATTTTAATAACGGGATGTTCCTCATTTCATAGTGTGCACTGTGTTTAACTCCATAATTATTGAATCGTCATCTGTGTACTTTTAAAAGTAGAACTATTCCCCGACACTTGGCAGCTGTACGTTGATGTGTATGACACTTTCCTCAAAGTTACTTTTTATATAAACTAAATTAATCGGACTTCATGTCTAATAAAATTTAGGTTCTCCCGAGTATGAAATTTGCGTTAGCTTGCATTTTTACCGAGGACCACACAACAAATCTGATTTGCATGAGAAATCCTAAAATATTACTGCTATGGCTACAAGATCCCTACCTCATGTTAACAAACCTCGAGTTTTGAGGCAGATAATCTAGGCTACCTTTTTTTGAACCTATTGCCTTTGGTGTTAATCCAGAAATCGTTTTTTTTCGTTTGAAAATGATCTAGTGTGACTCACCCTCTTGACAAATAGCTCTTCGTTTATGTATTTGTGTATCTAGAATAACTAATAGTCAATTAGCCTGAGTTGCCATAATTGATATGTGATTCCATTTTGAAGATCTTAATTAGAAGGTAGTTCATTTTCAGGCAGTAAAGCAGAATAAACAAGAGGAAGTTTATAGTTGCATAACTTTGAAATCGATTTAAGTTAATTAGCTGGAGCCATATTCCAGGATCACGCAATTGTTTCAAAACCGTGTGGACAATTCCCACCGCAATACTGTTGTCTTAAAATCTTTGGTAAGCCAGAATCGTTGCAATTCTAGAAACTGCACATTGATAATGTTATTTCTTTATGCCCTGAAGTTTCTCTATCTGAAAAGATCCTGCAAACGGCCGACATATTGCGGCGTGCTAAACGATTTTTGCTTAGATTATTTTTATACCATTAATCGGCGTTGCCTTTTGTTGTATCTGTATGCGTCACTACGGAATTTTACTATTACATAATATCTCTACTCGAAAAGACCTGAAGTTTAAAAGTTGTTTTAAATATTGGTTTTGCTCAAATGTGCCACATAATCTTGCAGCTGCATGCGTAACTATATTTGGAAACGACTGTTTGGTAGCTGCGAAGGAAATAGATTGGACTCAGTTAACAAATACTTCAGAGTTAATGACAAGCTTGTTATGCCATGGCGTCCGCATACGCCCGGACAATTATGCAATCTGTACCAATTAGTTATATGTTGTGTGATTACATTCAGGAAAGTGTGTTCTATTGAAACATGATTATGGGCTGGAATTATGCCCTCATACAGTTTAGTATTCTGCTCTATTTTGTTAGAAAGCTAATCCAGTGTATGCCTCAGAAAAATATTAGCAAACCCGAAAAGCTATCTTTCAAAAAAGATTATACAGGTTATTTAAATCAAGGTTGCGTGCTTGATATAAACACCAATCCCATTATTCATACATCTGTCAGTATAAACTATACATGGTATATTATAGCAGCGGAAATTCATCAGGTAGAACGGTTTTGTCATTATTTGGAACTCTTCAAGTACTGCTGAGATTTTTGCCGCGGACAGTATTTGAAGAGTTCCCAATAATGACGAAACTGATAAACTTGATGAATTGCATTTGCTATATTATACAATGCATATTTAATACTGACACATGTGTATAATGCGATCGGTATTTACATCAATCCCACTACCTTCATTTAAATAAAATTATAAGGATTCTCTAGAAGCTCAATTGTTTTGTGTTTACTGGTGAAATTCGAACATGTAATTAAGAAATAGAAGATATAACCTGATCAGTTTTCTGACTAGCATAAGCTTAATTCCATTTGTTGTGTTCTCAAAGTTTTTTCTGCATTCTTGGCGGATGCCATCTTAAGTTCACATATCATCACAAGTTTTAAAAAAACATGCGAGTGAATAAAGTTCACCAATTTTAAAAACAACTATCAAAGCTAGCTTGTTTTTGAAAACCTGTGATGATTGCTGAACTGAAGATGGCATCCGCCAAAGGAAACCGAATTAACCTCAATGAACAAAGCAACTTCAATTCAATCTGTGGTAGTCGCGACACAGAGCAGGTAATACTAATAAATACAATGCCGCAATTTTTCATTCTTTTAAATACCAGAGAGGTCGTGATCAACTCTCGAATGTATCATTGTAAGTTTACAAAACTTGTCATTAAATTCCTCTAAGTTCAGTTTATACTAAGCTTTTAGACACCAAATTTAGCACAGTCTGAAACCTTATTTTGAACATTTCTGTACTAGAAAGGCTGAAGAGATGGAGTAGGCGCACACCTTACCTTGAAACTAAGAATTTGCAACGCTTTTGTGCATAGAAGTACATTTTGATCTTTAAATGAATGCTGTCTACCAGACAAGAAAATAATTCCTTGCCGTTTCACTTACTCGTTTAGTCTGATTGTCCAATATTTAATCCTCCCGTGTTCGATTAATGAACTTCACAAGTAGGACAGGTTTTAACAAGAAAATGAAGTTAACAACAACCAGATAGGATTGCATAGAACCAGTTCGACTATTAGGAAGAGTCCTCGTGAACACTATGATTCATAATTGGTACTCTGCGGGATAACGCATCGAACAGTGTCCATTGGTGACTCCGCCGCATATTTCCAGTTGCGCGATCTTTTCCTATTTTGGCATAACTAACTGCGCGGTCAGGATTTGTTTATGAATCAATCCAGCTTAAACAGCAAGCAAGCACTATTTTGCCGATGTTGCCTTGCCTTGAAGATTACTTAGCCTAATGTAGGTGTCCAATTGACATTGCTTACCTTTTGCTTTCAATGAAGGTCTTCCAATCTAAATTAAATAAATTTTTTCTCTTTTTACAAATTTTTGAAATAGAATTGGATTCTAGCTTCTACGGTGATAGTAATATTAATTTATAATATGAAATAATAATAATAAAAATTATTATTATTATTACTGCACAATTTTTATGCAGTCACAAACATTAACTTTTATAGCTTTCGACACAAATATATGTAGGAAATACAATTAAACAACCAATGATTGCGCGGGTGGTAGTATCATATTTTTAAATCAAGTTTGCGAGCTTTAAGTAAGAACTAATCCCATGTTATTTAACCAGTCGTTGTATAGGTGAGAGCCGCATATCTAATTTTTCTTTCCTTATATATGAATTACGGTTTTATCCTTACTCTTGTAAGGTCGAAATGCGTCAGTACGTGAAATTGACGATAGTTTTGTTATTTTTTAGACGCCTGGTTATATATAGTGAGATTGCTGTTTTATCAAGCTCGCAAACTTGATATAAAGAATAGTTACCACCACCCGCGCAATCACTACTTTTTTAACAGCAGAATTTGCTTATAAATGTGTTGTCGACATACTCGAAATATTAAAAAAGACTACAAATCAATTCATCAACAATACATGCTTCATTGTTCTTATGGAAAGTGCATGAATTGCAAGACTCGAAAATAAATACCTCCTGTTCAAATCCCGACAGTGGAAAATTTGCCATCAGTGTCCAATAAGGATGAAAACCGTGAAGATGATGAACTGCAATTGATATCTTATGCAGAATTTACTTAATGCCGCAAATCTATATGTGAACAAATTCTGAGATTATACATAAATTCATTAACACTTGTCAACATAGAATTTTGTCTGTCTTAATATGAGAGATCTCGGATGCATCTTTGCAACTTTGAACGAAAGCGATGTCTAATATGATCCACGAACTGGCAAGTCTGACTAAAATACAATTTGTAATGCAGCTAATATGTGCGCGCATTGCATGTCTTTGATGGATTAGTGGATGAATTGCAAGGTTTAGGTAAATGTCATCCTGATTCAAATCCTGGTCACGAAAGTTATGGCAACATCTGATGAGTGCCCAATACGGATGAAAATAGTCTGGCTGATGAACTATATTTTAAATCTTGTGCTGATTTAAGCTAATATCGAAATCATAAATAAAATCAAATCCTGTCAGAATGTATAAATGCAGCATCACTTTTTAACGTGCAGTTTTGTCAGCTTTAAAATGGCAGGCCAGTGGGGGATTGAAGCTTTAGACCCACCTGATGGAAAGACTAGTCGAAAACATAAGTCGGTATGTTACGGAAGATTGCGCGAGTTTGGCATCAATTGGGCGTAATGGATGAAATAATTGACACTGTAGCAAATGCTTCTGGTTCAATTCCCGACCGCAGCAATTCTCACAACTATTGATGAGTGAGTGATGAGGATGAAACTGAACTAGCCGATTAATTAATTTCGATATCTTATTTGTTTTTCGTGTAGACTGGCGATATATATATATATATATATATATATATATATATATATATATATATATATATATATATATATATTGGTAGTGTAGTGCCATGTTCTCTGTTTTTCCGAATGGTATGTATATTTATTTTCTTAATCAATGTAGAAATGTTTGATTGTTAGTTTTGCTCATATTGAAAAGGAATATTATTATATCTTATTTTAAGAGTTGCTAATTTATTTGTCAGCGACTTGAAATTCGTAAGAACAGATAAAATTAGCGTAATATGGATCTCGTGTTTTTGCCTACAGTTCCAGTTCTGCTATGTAGGCATGCTGGCATGAGCAGCTCAACCTCTTCTGTTCATTCGCCTCATACAAGCTAGTCTTAAGGTTACTTTATGTAGTGAGACCAGCCAGCTCCATTGTTGCGTATGAATAAACGTAAAGTTCTTTCGACGTTGGCATTTATTGAATAAATAAAAGGAATTTTTTTTGAATTTTTATAAAAACATGTGTAACTGTAAAAATCAGGAGGTTGTACCGCGCTATATTTCGTGACTTCATATGTGGCGAATATAGCGAGTGGCGCCGTCTCCTACTGATAACTTGCCGGCAATCACAAAACGCATGTGAACATGAGATTATAAATTTTATTCATGCTGACTTTGGAATATCCCACTTGTCGAATTTTAAATACATAGACACGAAATACCTAAAACACAATTGCATTTATCGTTTTCTGCGCAACAAAGAAATGCATAATATCTAAACATCAGAATGTTCCAAATAACTGAATTTAGAAGGCTTTGTTACAATATGTAAACATCAGAGCATTGAAAAAACAGCATAAATTCTGTTGATGAACACATCGACATTATTTCTCCTACCATATGACTTATTTTTGTCGTTATAGACAAAAAGCTATATATTTTGCAATGCCGCGTTTTGTGTACGCGGCAGTGTAGCTTTGCAATAACAGTTTCACAAAGATCCGATTAATCAACTTTTCCGAGTACGCATCTGTTTTGTCTTCGATCGGGCTGGGTGCGTATTCGTCCCTTTCTTCTGAAGGCTTCAACATCGTTCATACTAATCATTGGAATTTGTTTCAGTAACCGGTGGTGAGTCAAAAAAAGTATAAAAATAGAACGGTTTCGGAACGAGGTTACCACATTTGCTTAAATCTGCTCTTTTAAATATTGTGCTGTGTATATATGTGATAATTGGCCTGAAGATGGAACGGAAATTTCCGATCCGAAACGTTGCCAGTAAACAAAGATGTGATAGAACCGCATTTCCATTGGGACGAATACAAACTCAGCCCGATCGAAGACAAAACGAAATTGGAAATTGTGATCAATCGGATCTTTGTGAAACTGTAGGTGCAAAGCTAAAACCCACGTATGCAAAACGCGGCATTGGAAAATAAAAAGCTGGCACTCCGCAATCAAACTTCAAAAAATGATCATTGGAAATGCGGCCAACGTAATCTTTGTTTACTGGTGATTTTTCTGCGCATTTTTTTCCAGCACCATCATCAGGCCACACAGCACCATACCCACAATAGCAGACTTAAGCAAATGTGGTAACTTCGTTTCGAAACCGTTCAATTTATATTCTAATTTTTATTAAAACTCACCAATGGTTTTAAACAAAGAATTTGTCTCAGTATCTAAACTGAATATATGCATGCGTCTAGAGCACACGAAAACACACTCAATAACTAATTATATTGTTTTACGTATCTTGCCTAATTGTGTTGCAATTAATGCTTTTTTATAGTTACTTATATGAAAATTTTACTCAGTATGCACAGTTAAAATGATAAAGAAGCTTAAATTTATGAGTCAGTGGGTCATATATTCAAGTCGTACTTCCAATCTTGCTTATCCTTTAAACTTTATATAAGCTTTGAATCAAACCAACATTAATGTGTAACGAAAAAGATCTCGCGTCTGGGCTTAGTACCGGCTTCGCCAATACAGATTTGAATGCCTACATTTTACTTTCGATTTTCCATCGGAACTGACCAGTGTCCATATGCGGAACGATCTAGCGAGACAAATATTCTTATAAAAATGTACAAATACAAAACTAGCGCCAATTCCATGGCGTAGACGATGAGCAATATATCTGTCAGCCGGAAGGTTGTGTCATCAAATACCCCTGGCAGTCTTGGTTACAAATATCAAGTTGTTGGTTAAGAATACAACCTCGGCCTAGTGGATGACTTTCATCGTATTAATTGGGCTTAAATTTTCGTATATACATTAATGTACACCTATTTATTAAAAATGAAAATCCAAAATTACAGCTATGACCTCGATTTCTTTCGCTTTTAATGCATTAAGTTAGTTTTATCTTGTTTGCGTGTTTAACTCAGTTCGTTTTTATCTAGAAAAGCAATCACAGTTTGGAATAAATATTGCCTCCTAGCGTGCACATTCCCAAGGGAGAAAAAATACAGTAGTAGAAAAGATGAGTTTACAACAAACTCGAATGATGTTATCAGAATTGTTGATTAATTTACTCCCATATGGATTTCAATTTTTTCCCTAGTAAGCCAATACTTCAGTTTATTCATTAGCTATCACTGTAGTTCACTTTGAAAATTTGACTAAATAAGCATTACACTAGCCTGAGGTGTCATAAATTTTATTATGTTATCCGTTTTCCTAGTTTTTTTTATTGCACTGCGGTAACTGGCTTGCATAAATGTAAGTCTTCGTGTGCACATATTTTTGGATGTGCGTATGTGTACATAAGCGTATGCTAGTATATGCACGAAACCACACGACGGCTATAGAAAATTTAAATTTATTTGAATTCAACCCTTTCTCCGATTGCATGATGAACCATTTCATGAGAAAAATTGAAATAATTCTACATTCCAAAACGAAATCTACGAGAATACTGTTTATAATGGCAAAAAAATATATTTTACACGCAAAATGCACACATTAAGGAAAATGTTATATTATTAATTTGTGCATTTGGTCATTATAGACCACATTCCCTGCATACTTAAAGTGTATTTTAAGGAAACGGATGCAGACGTTAAAAACTAGTTAATGAGCACACATATACCATTCAGTAGACCCGGAGTACTAACTATCCACCACTTATGGGTCATTATACAATGAACACCACGCAACCTGAGGAAAATAAATTCTTCACTATTTTAACTGTTAATCGAGATTCCAGCATATAAACACTAAGTCAGAAGATTATAGAAAGCCAACTTCAATTGGTTATCCCATCAAATGAAAAATTGGCGTAAAATAATCGTATGAGTTTTTAAATTGAGGTTACGTCCGTGAAATATTCTTCAATCAAATAACATGCTCTGTTTATCATCATCATCTGTATATGATAGTCAAGGTTTTAGTTTTAGCATTTTTAAATTTTGATTACCGTGACATAGTAGCAATACAGTTATAACAAATAACAAAAAGGTTCGATACTGTCTCTCTCCCCTAAAATATTCTGCATACGATGATGTATAGGTGAGGTAATGATTGGTCTGCTAATTATAAAAAGTTATATATTGAGTTTAGTTACTGAGACAAATTCTATGATTAAAATAGTGTTGAGTCAAATATATATAAATAGAATGGTTTTGGAACGAGGTTACCACATTTGCTTAAATCTGCTATTGTGATCGGTGTTGTGTTGCCTGATGATGGTGCTGGAAAGTAGGCACCGAAACGTCGCCAGTAAACAAAGATGTGATATAACCGCATTTCCAATTGAAGTAAAAATGAGTCAACCCGATCAAAGACAAAACAAAATTGGAAATAGTGATAAATCGGATCTTTGTGTAACTGCCCGTGTACAGCTATTACCAGCCTACGCAAAACGCGGCATTGATAACCTGAATGCTTACACACCGCAAAATATTGAGTTCAACAACATGCTCTGTTTGTTTTAAATTCTAATAAAAACTTCAAGTATTACGCACTGATTTGCTTTGAGTTTTCTTTATCACAACAAATTAAGTCTTTGAAAACGGTGTTCCAGAATTCGGCCATTGCATGGCACCAATTACGGAAACGGATTTTGATTATAAAACTTGATCAGTATCATTAATAATTTATAACATAACGACAAAATTTTATAGAAATAATTTAAAAAACGTGTACTCAGATTAATAAATCAAAATAATGTTCGCATAACTTATTTAGCCTGTTGTAATATGTAATAAAATTTAATTAATCAAAGCTTTCCTAAACTTCAGCTTCATTTCTCACGGAAGCCTACTACTGTCTGATTCATATGATGTCGAAATGTATTATTACGTGCAAATTTAATAATACCGCACATCTGCTCAAATATTATATAAGACATTTTAAAAAATGTGTTGGCCGACGGAATAGATTTGGAAGCACTTTTTCAACGGAAAGCACATCCCACAACCATTTTGATAATTATTAAGTCAAATGGTAAATATTTCTTGAAGGAAGTTATTTGTTGCGAACCTGGATTGATTGAAATTACCTGATCTGCGTTTTGACTAACGCAGCTTTCATTGTTCCGGTAAACATGGTTTCAAACGTTTCGTTTCTACTTACTGGTATCAAATTGTAAAATTGTTTGTGAGATGTGCTTTCCATTGAAACAGGCTTCCAAACCAGGAAGCCTAAATATCCAGTATAATATTGAGGGCAGTGGATGCAAACACCTTGTTGGGTACAATAAAGCCCAGGTAAATAATATGATACTAGTGTGTATTTTAGGACAACATTTTCATGTTAATAATAAAAAATATTTCGTCATCCAAGGAATATATTCTGGCCTATTTATCTCAGTGATTTGTTGCAATTGGAGACTAGTTGGCTAGTATTGCCTACAAATTTGTAGACCGTAAACAATTCTATTATGACGTATGGCGTTAATAAGATATTGCCTTCAAATTATGTAAAAATTGTCCTATGTGTTGCTGGACGTTTTTGAATAATCAGCCAACTTACAAAATCAAAAACAATACTAATCTTTGCTGTATTGTGGAAAACGCGTAGATGATAAATCTGTTCTCGTGGCGTATAAATTTTCATTTTGTTCTAGGTAATATTTAATGCGCTGTGCTACATTTAAGCAATTTTGTATTCAAATAAAATATGTAAATCATTTATCTTGGAAAGATTTAACTCAATTTCACTTGAGATTACAAAGAAGATTTCAATTTTGTGGTAGAATTTTTCGTATTAAAAACGTTGTTAAAACTTGGTAATATAATTCTGACAGTATTCTAACATGCAATAAATATAATAAGCTATCATTCACCACTGCTGAAAATTAAATAGCTCAACTAATGACGATTTTAAAGCTCTTCTCGACTTAATGATTATTGGTTAAGAATTAGCGCAATTTATTAAAGATAAACATATTCGTTAAATCAAATAACCATTGATTGCAAAGGTAGTGATATCAATTCTTGAATTGAAGAGCTTAGGATTAAAACTAATTGCAGAATATTAATTATTTGCGCAACATAGCGAAACTGCTGTCAGTCACGTCTGCTGGTGCGTTTCAAACTCTAATGCTCGTCATAAGAGGACATCGGTAATCTGACTAACGAGTGTCAGATCACAGTACAAATATATATATATATATATATATATATATATATATATATATATATATATATATATATTACTTAACTAGAAATTCTGGCCCGAAAAATTTCTATACCGTCGTGAACATAATATTTTTGCACTTATAGCCAAATGGAATGCACATATTTTTGTTAAATTCTCGTTTGGTATTTTACCTTAGTTCTTTGATAATGGCCTCGAAGGTTGAAACGCGTCAGTACGTGTGACAAACAGTAGCTTTGTGATGCTATACGCCTTGTTAAGTACAATGGAATTGGTATTTATCTCAAGATTTCAAACTTGATTTCGGAAACTATAATCGGCTTCGGCGAAATTATTGATTGTTTATTTGTACAACTTGTATTTATGAGCCGATTGCTGTGAAAAGTTTCAGTTCGTAGCGGCATAGAAATTTTAATTTTCAGTCAGGTATACAATAATACTTGCAGCAAGAGCCGCATATCTATGTTATATTAATTTATATATGCATTGCGGTTTGATCTTCGCTAATCAGTTTGTCGTCTTACTCTGATGATGATCATGGAAATTCGAAACGCGTCAGTAGGTGTGACTAGGGGTAGTTTTGCCGTTTTCAGCCATTGATTATGTACAATTGGATTTGTGTTTATCTCAAGTTTAAAAACATGAATTCAAGAGCTGATATGGCCACCGATATAAATTAAGTTAACATAGGTCCAAATAAAAATGGATAGAGTCAGCAAATAGCGAAGGGTTTAACCTCTTTCACGCGTGAATTTCATGTTTATGGGTTGCAAATCGCTTGACCCAATTTATAATCTGTTTCCGTCTAATTAATATCTACTAATGATGGTATGACGATAAGCTTAAAACACATGCGTGCATGAAATTTCATCTTTTGTTCATACTGCCATCGGCATATACTCCTGTTCATTAATGAACCAACTTTTTAATGCGTACGCCATATTTCTTTTTGTTGCGAAAATAAGAAAATAAGGAGGATAGTACATAATGCCTACCTTTATTTTACATCCAGTTATTTTAGTAACAAAACGTTGCATCTAATCCTCTTTGTCTGATTAACAAAGGCTTGCCACCGTCAGGAAAATCAGCTATTTCCGATCATATATTGGCAACGGGGCACCCTGTCAATTCGACCAATTTCACAATTTTACATAAAGCTAAATCCGAAAAATTATTATTTATCTACGTTGCACTTTACATAAAACAACAAGCACCTGGCCTTAACATTCAAAAGTTTCATCAACATGATATCCTTATCGACTGGCCAAGAATAATAAAATTCAACAACAATCTACTAGTATCCAGCCAAGAACAAACAGGCCCTCGACTAGAATCAACAAACATGCAATCAGATTGACCACAAACTGAAGTGGAAATAACAGAGGCGCATACGATGACAGAAGTCTCCAAACAATGTGAGCGTTTAACATTGCAATCAACATTAGCGTTGTTACCAAGCGAAAATAGCAATCTTGCGCAGCGGGGTGAAACGATCAACTATACTGGGAAAAATAGCACTTGTATATGTAACAGTGAACAATGCGCACAATGGCTAACTCTCAAGATACCAAAACAATAATGACAAGATCTCAGACATCACTTCGCAATACTGCGAGAATGACCTTACATACAAACACGCACTTCACTTACAAACACAAACGCATACACACTCACCAACTAGTCAAAACAAGAACCAACAAGTAATAACGAGTCAGATTTGTTACCAATAGCATAATCAATTGAAAACCAAAATGTATAAATATGTATGATTGTATAAGAAATGTTTAGTATTCACGAAATAAATGGCCTTTATCCACTTTGCTATTTATGTGTTGTTTTCTAATATAAAATATATATATATATATATATATATATATATATATATATATATATATATATAATGTACTAATAAAGATAGAAACTATTGGTAAATTAAATAGAAAAATATACCATAAAATAACATGGTCTGCACAGTATTTGGATTACAGCGGTTTTGTGCCGTTTCGATATAAATTATCAACAGTTCGTGGCTGCTTTTCAAGAATTGACAGATTGGTTAGTGTCACGATTCAAAAGAAAATGAATATAATAAAGCAATTAACGATTTAATGTCTAATGGATATCACAGACCATTAATTGAATCAATTATTAAAAGGGGAATTAAACAGAAGCAGACGTATTTTGAGCCAGAATAGAAAACAGACTACCCAGACATCCCATTTAAGGGGGATGCAGTTTCCTGATTGGCACAAAAAAAGTTGAAGCGGTATTAACACGCACATTTAATGCAGCAAAGCTACAAGTGTTATTTTGGGTAGCACACCTGCCGTTACCAGCAATCATAAAGAAACAGCCGTTAATGTCAACATCAAATATTATTTACCAATATGCATGCGCAAATTGTCAATCAACTTACCTAGGCCGATCGACCAGACGATTAATTACTCGAATGAGAGAACATTGTAACTTAAACACCTGTTTAAAATCAAATGGTGAATACACGTCTGCGATTAAACAACCCATCATTGAAAAATTCTACGTCTGTTCACCAGGCGTATCTTTTAAAATAATTACTAAATGCAATAACAGCAAAGGGAGCTAGCCACATACGAAACCCCATGGAACAACAAATTTTAGCCGGATTTATGTAAGCAGAAGAAGCATGTTCAGGCATTGAGCTTCTACTAGAGGTGACGCACGCAATTGATTGGTTTCCTTTTTTTGAAACTCTCAATGTTTACATATTTCTATCTTGTTTTGCATTTCAATTTATATACAACGAGATGGTCATTTTTAGATAATTGAGAATAAAATGAGAAAAGAAGCGTTTCTTGTATCTGGTAAAAGTTCTTTATATATACATATATATATATATATATATATATATATATATATATATATATATATATATATATATATATTAGGGTAAACTAAGCATTGTATAATGTAGAAGGGCAATTCATTCAGTAGGCCGGTTTTGTCTTTATTGGGAACGCATCACGTACGTCTAGTATTTGCCTTGGTAGGGCTCGAATTTGGACACTTCTGCATCTGAGTATGTTTTCTATGCGTTTTGTCTCTTTTTAATGAAAGGTTGGAAGACGGTTAGTTAGAACTTTGGGTCTAAAGGTAGCGCTAACCAAGAAACATTACTTAGTATATAAAAAATGTGTGTGGTTTGAGGCAGGGTTGCCATTGGTTAGAGCACCAGATTCCGAAGCTGATTTACCCACTTTCGAGCCCGGTCCGCGGAAAATTTTAGAAAATACGGGATGAGTTTCCATTAAGGAAGAACCTGGTCTATTGGATGAATTGTCTTTTCTATACTATACAATTCTTAGTTTACAATGACAAATGCATATACAGAAAGGGTCAGGTGCTTAGATCAAGATCGCAACCTTGATTATAGAAATTGTTATCACCGCTTTCACAACCAATGGTAATTTAAGTAGTAACTTTGCTTTAAACGGTTTAATTTATACTTATTGCTAGATCTATTATGCATAAATGTATTTTTATTAGGTAAGTAGTCGTCATGTATGTGTGTTTGTGAATGTGTCTGCATGTGTACACTCATTGAAATAAAATTACAATGATCTAAAAACACCTGACGATTCACTAGGTACTTATTTTGACCTCCGCTTAGAACGCACTATTTTTTTAAAAGAAATGTTACAGTTATTAGAATTGAAGCCACCTAGACCTACATAAAACTTCAGCACTAGGCCAACTAAACCACACACATAGGCGACATCCACGAAGCGACATCCTTTTGTTTTTCACTTTATTGCTTCAGAATTCAACTCGGCTTTAGATGCCCTAAATTAGAAAATAATTGAAATTTTATACTATTCGAATTTAAAAAAAACCTGTCACACCTGTTCAAGACTATATGCTATGTCAGAGAAGAACTATGAAGGACAATTTTGATCAGCCCATGAATCTGGTCCTGGAAGATGAGCCAATTAGATTCCTCCCAAAGTTATTGAGGCTGCCTCTAATTATTTTTTCATTCTACGATCTCTTCAACTTGTGCCTTGTGATAATCTGTCAATGGCTATGAAACTAATGCCATTGTGAACAATTTGGATGTGGAATACATAAAATTAAAAAAAGTGCAATATATGAAACCTATTCAATTTTTTAACGACGAATGCATACTACTGGCTCTAATAATATGATTCAGATTTGCGCGTCTTCTAATAATGATCTTTTTTAAGTGTACTAATAAAGCAGAAAATAAATTGTGCAGAGGAAACTGATTTTATAATCCCATTGAATTTAACAATATCGATGATGTTAATTTGCTTTTGTAGTGATTCTATAGCTGCCAATGCTTTAGTTTTCTGTTCATCGATTAGATCTCCTGCTCCAAAATCTCTCCAGTTTAACAAATTGGCGATTTTGCGACCAATGCTACAGTTAATAATTCTGACGGTGAGGTATGTAGTAATGTGAACCAAAAAATTGTGAACAGTTTATTAACTGATTTATTGTGACAGAAGTTTGCAAAGAACGCAATGTTTTTAATATCATTTTGTCCAATTTAGCAATACAGATAACATCGGCCACATGTTCTCTTATTTTCCCATTAAAGATTAGATAAAATTAGATAGTTATTTCAACTTCATATAATAGATTGAGGCTTTTTAATAATTATACAATAGTTACAATAATTATAGTTGCGTTTTGACATTGACCATAGCTTACAACTATGATGTAGTTAAACGAATTACTTTAAATCAAAATTGCGAACTTGATATTAACACCTGACCCATTATGTACATACATCTGTCAGTATAAACCAGGTATTATATATATTTTGAAAGATTTTGTTGCGCAGTGCGAGCTTCATATGGTCAATTTCGGCGAGTTGCGTTCGCAGATTGTTGCTTTGCACTATCCGTTTCGCAAAGATCCTATTGATCACCATTTCCCAGTACGCATCTGTTTTTTCTTCGATCAGGCTGGGTGCGTATTCGTCCCTTTCTTCCGGAGGCTTCAACATCGTTCATACTAACCATTTGAAATGCGATGCTAAACAAGCTTTGTTTACTGGCTACGATTTGGTGCATTCTATCCACCACCATCATCAGGCCACTACACACAGGACAATACTCACAATAGCATTCGTTTAGCTATAAAGTTCCAACTAACCATCACCAAGCTGTTATTATTGAACAGATACTACATTACATTGGGAAATGGTATTGAAATGAACATTCATATAATTAAATGAACATTGGTTTCGAGGGAGGCAATAAAAATTACTTTTAATGAAGGTTGCGAACTAGATATAATCACCTGACCCCTTATATACATACATTCGTCAGTATCAACTAGGTATTCTATAGTGAGGAAAAGGCAATTCATCCAGTATACCTAGTTTATACTTACAAATGTATGTACATAATGGGTCAGGTGTTTATATCAAGTTCGCAACCTTGATTAAATGTAATTTTTATCACCACTCGCGCAACCAATGTTCGTTTAATTATATTAATGTTCATTTCAATACCACTTCCCCATGTAACGTGGTATCTGTTCGGTAACTTTATGGTTAAATGGATACTATATAGACACTACCTAAAGGAAACGCTAATCAAGACGCATTAATATATAACTGAAAATTGCGTGTAGTGTGTGACAGGGTAGCTCAGTGGTTAGAGAACCAGATTCCGAAGCAGACGTGCCCAGGTTCGAGTCCTGTCCGCGGCAAGTTCTGGAGAGTACGTGATGAGTTCCCAATAAGGACAAAACCGGTCTACTGGATGAATTTCCTTTTCCACACTATAAAACATCTAGTTTATACTGACAAGCGTATTTACATAATGGGTCAGGTGATAATATCAAATTCGCAACCTTGATTAAAATTATTGCTTCGACGCGGCGCACAGCCGTGAACGTTTGGTTGAGCGTTGACTGTAGGGGTGGGACTCATATTTCACGCTTGTCTTTTAATAAAACATGTCAATTTAGGAATGTAGACCTATCAGGTTCATGAGTGGTTACTAAAAAACGTTATCTAGATTGAAACAACAAATTATAATTCAATAATAATTTTTTGCGCGGGTGGTGGTAACAATTCTTTAAATCAAGTTTGCGAGCTTGAAGTAAACACCAATCCCATTGTATTTAACCAGCCGAAATTTCCAGTCAAGTTTAATGTATGCGAGACTGCTAGAGGTGAGAGCCGCATATCTAAATTTGATTTCCATATATATTCAATGCGGTTTGATCCACGATAGTCAGTTTGCCGTCGTACTCTGATGATGATCATGGAAGGTCGAAACGCGTCAGTGCGTTGCAGCTGGCGGTAGTTTCGTTCTGTTGTTCGACGACTGGTTAAATACAATGGGATTGGTGTTTACTTCAAGCTCGCAAACTTGATTTTTTTTTAAATTTTTATTTCTCATTAATTCCGATATTGATATATAGTCGATATATATCTACTATTGTGAAGAATAAAACATTTAAATTTTGATCACCAACTATTTGGTTAATTTAACTCTTTGTATTTCACGTGATATCATTAGCCACACATATCGCGAACTCCTTGTCTGAAACTATCTCCAATTGAAAAAATGTCCGGGGTTATCCTTACTGTTCTCGGCACATTTCATAGTTTCTATTTGAAGAAATAGGATGCTGTTTATTAAATACATTGGAATGCTTGGATTATAAAATTTATTCGGGTTCCGTTTTTGTGCCTTTGTTGATATTTACTGTCTTTTAAAATGCACTTTGATTATGCTACCGACTATTATTATTTATTGTCGAATCTTGTTGAAATTTTGACTGACTTTCTATCGTACCAGTTTCATCAGAAGCTAGTTTTACTAATATAGCTTTATTTGCGTTATGGATACTATTCTCTAATTTTATTTGTTTCATCAGGATAAACTTTGTTAACTAATATGACTTCATTAGCCACAGTTACGTTATTATTTCAGTAGGTTTTAATTGTTTGGCAACAAATTTGTGTTTATTTAATCGATTTTTGGGACAATTTATTACGATTGATACAGTTAGTAGCAATAAAGAATTCATTAGATTGCCGGTTAATGTCCAATATTTTAAGCAACCTGGAATAAATATTGAATCAAAGCTAATGTCGCAAAGTTAAGAATTTTAAATTTTCATTATGAAAATTAATGGCCTCCTAGCTTAATCGATAATAGCGGTTCATTTACATAACTAGCATTTTGTAAACGTGGTACGGTAGACAGCCAGTCATTATTTCGTCAGACATGGACAAGAGAAAACGAAAACCATTGTAAAAACAAAATTCATTGTATAATACATGACCTTTTATTAAAAAATAGCAAAAGAGACAGTAATGGAGCTTTGAATGATGGAACATACATCCTTTATAAATGTTGACAAGATAGCGCAATCATCTATTGCATTTAAATGTTGTCGTAGTGTAAATGAAAACAAGAACGTATATTTGAGTTTGGTGTATGTTTGTCATGGACCATTAATTGAAGAAAGGTTTGGTATGAAGCATTGGGTTAATGAACACAATATATTGGGTGAACAACTAGTAGTAGTTTATGGTTTTGCATTGATGACTTATGATTTATGTGCATGGTTTAGAGAAAATAGTAAATTTTGATTAATGGTTGCAAGTTGACTATGTCTCATTCAAGAGAATACGATTCAATCCTTCTTTCTTCGACACACAACTCCCTGGGATCCATTGGTGCCAAATTTAATAATTGAATAGGAAGTTATTGTAGATTGTATAAATTTTGGGTTTAAATTTTCCTTTTAAATCCATTTTGTATAAATGGAGTTCTATGTTGTATAGTTAGGGCTTTCAAATGCAACGTTATCACTGCCGTTTACTAATCCGTACCAATATTGATTTTATAAATTTTATATTTGAATCTTCATTTTTAAGCTAAGTGTAAGTTGTTTTCTGTTTTTTTCGTGAAGTCTTCTAACTACTTCTGCAGCTATTAGTAATTCAATTTACCTACCCTATTATGGATGTTTAATACCTATCATTTGAAAGAACAGTTATTCTAATCAATTTAAATTGTGGCACAACGACCTGTTTTGACTGCTATGTATTAATTGTGTTCTGAATCAAAAGTTTAATTTATATTACAAATTTATTTGTTATTCTCTCCTAACAATAAAATTTTTTTCACAAAGTATTTCATATTGGCAAAGTAGCCCATAAATATTTGCTTAATTTCAGCTCCACCGCTGAACCTGTGCTAGAATTCACCTTTCATCAACAAAATAAATATATTTTCATTAAAAAATTCAGTTGAATAAATATAAAACATATCTTTCTATTATTTAGAGCTCTTCGAAAAGATCAGCTAAACCTAGCACTCATTTACAATATTAACTACGTGTGACTGAAGGTAGTTTTTCTATGTTGCTCGACTGGTAAGATAAAATGGGACTGGTGTTTATATGATGCTTGCAAGTTTGTGTTTATGAATAAAATTTAATACCGCTTTTAAGAAACAAAAATTCTGCAATCATTAATCCAATAAGCTGCAACGTAAACCAGCTAATGCTGTCTCGATTTCATTTCTTAAATTTGTATTTTGATATTTGAATAACCATCATGTGTACGAATATTAGAGCAGTATAACGCAGGATACATTGCAAAATTATTAATTTATCTCGTGAACTACTTTTTCGAGATGTTCCAATGAAGTAAATAAATAAATAATTTTTCAGAGGGCTTGTTATCAGAAAGTTTTATTTTCAATAAGGCTTCAGCGTCAAATTATATAACTCATTTTACGAATTATTTTCGAATTTTTACATAAACGTGATTTGATTGGACGGTTATCATTTAAACTCGTAATGCATTTGCGTTTGTTGTGTGCACAGTGCTGGAAAACTTGAGCATAGAATATTTCAGAACCTTTCTTGTAAGCGAAAGTTTTAGTCAGATTTAATAGGAGATAATAGCTGTGAAGTCTTTTCTCGGTGAAACGGATACTTTGACGCTTATCTATTTGTTTGATTAATTTTATGCAGGTAAGTGTTTAAATATTTAGATTAAATTCTATGCGCAATCGTAAAATAGATAGATTTTGATAGAAAATACTAATTACTGTATTCATTAAAAAAATAGTTTTAGACGTTTTATTGATATATTGACATGAAAAGATGAACTTCCATTCGAATAAGCTTTTATTTTTAATGACAAAACTCCCTGAAGTAACATGTTTATTACTCTAATTTAAATAACATGAATTTTTAAATTGAAAAGTGTTATTACATGTTATAGCACGATTTCGAGAAATATTGCGACACCTAATATGTTATTAAATAACAGACACCATGTATATTTATATTCATATCCTAAAATAAACATAGTAGGCGATAGCAAATTTATTTCTGAATTCAGCCGAATAGCAAATTGATATTTCAATTCATATTTGTTGTGATATATTGGGTTCATAAATATGCAATGTTATTTCACTTCTTTTCCTAAGCGCCGAAAACTTAAGCTAAATACTGTTTTTTGCGGAGAACTAATATATATGCAAGTATGTATTAGGTGTTGCGAATCAAGTAACAAATTAGTTCAGTTTTGACCAGAAGGATAAACCAAAGACAGCATGAACGGAAAGTATAATCTCATGCACATTCGTTTCGTGCTTACTGGCAACTCATCAGTAGGAACCGGTATTACGCCCTCTAACCACTATATATTTGGGTGAGGAATGTGTGATAATAGGACGATACAATCTCCTAGGATAATAGGACGATACAATCTCCCACATTCCTCACCTAAATATATAATGGTTAAAGGGCGTAATACCGGCTCCTACTGATGAGTCGCCAGTAATCACGAAACGAATGTGCTTGAGATTATACTTTCCGTTCATGCTGTCTTTGGTTTATCCTTCTGGTCACAACTGAACTAATTTGTTACTAGGTTCGTAACACATAATACATACTTGAGTACTTAAGCTGTCATAACTTGTGCAAACTTATATTGGTTGACAAATTTCTATTTGGAGTTTGGCAGTAAGATAATCACCCTAGACAAAGCAGACACTAACAACAATCTATCAATGGGAAGACCGACAGGGTTAATGCATGACCAACACACTAGTATAATACCTGATCTGGTGTTCAATTCTTTTCACATTTGCTCTAGTGAATCCGGGCAGAATACTAACAGGCACACCTCAGGTACTAAAATTGATAACAATTCAACGTAAGTACGCAAGATGTAATTTTACTATTTATAACTGTCTTCTAGATCATACATTTCATATTTGCGTCATACAAATAGTACGTGTTAAGTGTTCCGAAATGGATTACAATTATCGTCACTTCAATTTTATACACTCACATTATCACAGACATTCTAATAAAATATCTATTTCTTTCTAATGCTTAATTTATATATATATATATATATATATATATATATATATATCTTATATAGAACAACGGAGAATATGAGAAATTAATACTTTGAGAAATGTAGTTTAAATAATAATTCTGAGGGATTAAGTTGTTCTAAATAAGTTGATCAAACCGCATTAATGGATTATCCGAGCCTGGCATCTCAGAGGCTCTCTTATGTTAGTGAGCAAAGAGTCTCTACACTAGCATACTTTTTCTATTGACGATAATCAGCATCCGCTTAAAACGATAATAAATTAACGTCGTAGAAATAGACGTAGATTTGAATTAACACGAAATTGTGTGACTAATTAAGTGAAATGTGCAGTATTTTTCTAAATGATATTTTGTTTTGTTACTCTATTATTGGTGGATATAGTTGTGACCAATTTTTTGCTTCGTTGGCTAATGCGTGTCAGGATGCTTTCTTCCATTAGTTTCTTTCTCATTTCGCATTGTTTATGAGTTTTCTTTTGTCACCATGGTAACATCGCAGTCTGTGCAGATTGCCGTTTTGATCGCTCATATTGTTGTAAAATATGCCTCACTTTAAATTATGATAATGATGCCGTTTACACAGCTAATTTTACATCATTGTGTTGCCCATCCGATCACGTTTATGCTGACATAGATTCAATGTGTGTTTGGTACCGCATGGATACAAGATAATTGTTGTTTATTTACGCGTTGGTGGAATGTTTACATGATTAGACCGGATGTTATTGTTTTATATAACGAACTTCGTATATCTATAGTACTTTTTCAGACTTTGTTCTGTACAGAACTGAGAAACTCGTTAAACTGGCTGCGTGCCTCGTTTCCCTGTATGTTCCGAAATAGGTGATACTTCTAACGATTTCAGGCCTTTTTAATCAATTTCGGCGGTAAATTGTTTGGATTGTGTCGATCAATTGATTTTTCATAAGTTCAACATATATGCTACCTCACATATATGAAAATTAGTGAACTATGAAGGATCCGGAGAGAATTGGCAATTGGTCCTTTTCACCCGACCCCATGATCCTCTGTGTGCTGTATGTGATGTTAAATTTGGCACTAGGGAAATTCACCTTAGTGATGCGATTAAGCCGCTGTGCAATTATTGAGGATGAAAAGCATCTCTAAATGGTAAATTTAGTGAAACATTATTGTTCATACCCTCTGTAATAGAAATTGGTCTTGATTTGATGTGACGTCTATGAAAAGTTCCGAGTAGTTGTTCATTATTCAGCGTCATTCATCGTCAGGCTGTCTAGCTCCTCCTTGATCTAGTGTTCACAGAAAATATTCCTGATTCGGTTTTGCTGGGTTATTAATTTGGTTTTTCTAATGTGGTTTTGTCACACTACCTTTGTAATATGTCTATTTCCTGATATATATATATATATATATATATATATATATATATATTTGAAGCCTGATCTCATTCTGATTGAAACAACCGATTCATCATACGGTGAATTTATAGATCCAATGGGAGACTAATTTTGATTTCTTGTTTACAATATGCGGAAAAGTTTTGAAAGCAAATGTACATGTAGAAGCACACAAATACAAACGCGAATCACCAATTTGTTTACGGTTTATTCAAAAATAACTTTTGTTCCTTTAGCTATGGGGAGGTTGTCAAAATGGAGACGTCTGGAATGTGCCATTTTTTAACATTTCTTCCTCAGAAATCTCATGTAAGTCGGTCTAATTTGGAGAAAAGTCTACGTCAAACTTTTGCTTGTCTATTTAGAAAGGTTTTTGCTCAGAGCCAGGTAGGCGAACACTAAACTGCCTTTGGATTCATTCCAAAATTAATCAATCAATGGTCGATGTGCAGCTTTAGCTTCTGGCGAAACATTCAGAACTTGACTATTCGACTAGAGAAAGTTGATTCCTTAAAATCATGTATAGCAGGAGTTAGGCTGGAAAAGTCGACATCACTGTCCGTTTTTATTCCTCCAATAATTAATTATGACTGTGCATTTTCTGTGGTGCCGTATCACTGCTCTTTACTGTTGCTTATAGCTAAAGTTCTTCTCGAAAAATATTCCGGCTTACCCATTTGCTAATAAGTTTATCCGCTCCTGGTTTGGCTGCAATGTTTTGTGACCGCGATCTCTTATAATGAAATATTTTGATGCTTATTTATGAGTATATTCTGTATTCCATCAATAAACGCACAAAATGTGATTCCTTAATATATTAGCTCTCATCTTGTCTTGTTCGTTTCCATTAAAAAATTAAGGCATGCAAAACAACTACTAACCTTTCCCTAGACGGCTTGCGTAACGTATGTATGCATGAATCTGAATTTGTTAATCGCCAAATTTAATATGATTGCATACACTCGTACATCCGTTATAGTGAACAACATATATTGAAGGCCAGTTTTTCTAATCACTTGTAATATTTAAATTTGACCGTTTGGTAAGTAGAAATGGAATACATACTTACTGAATCTTTTATACTTATTAAAATTTAATAGGTAATCTTCTCAATTAATTAATTATAGAGCCAATGGTCACAGAGCAGAGATGGTATTACAAAATGTTTACATAACAATTAAATTACTGTCACGATAAAATTTATTTTTTCTGCAAATATCATTTGTCATTAATCAATGAAGCTTAAATAATTGAGCGTCAAACAATCAGTTACCTACCGAGTTATAAAATAACAAACGATAATAATTTAGTAAACCTTTTGTTAATAATTGTTAAATTAAACAGACACTGAGTAAAAAAGTGCAATACCTTAACCAGAAATGAAGATCAAAAATTAAAATAACGATAATATAATGCTTAAATGTTGATTTATATATTGCAGTGCAGTTCGTCTTGTTTTTTATCCTTCGCCGTTTTCTTGTGCGGGTCTATTGATGGCACTCGTAGATCGGTAAAATGTGGAATCCCTTAAATTACCAGGTGCAACGATTTTTGGCTTTGATTAATGGGTTATCACGTGTCCTTTTATTTTGAAGCCGTCCATCAACAGCTTCATATATATATAGCATAGGTTATATATATATATATATATATATATATATATATATATATATATATATATAGGTTGTTGCGTACGTGAGGGTGCTGGACAAGTTTGTGTATACTTGTGAGTATAAGGGAATAGGTAGGAAGACCGGATTTTAGGGCAGACCCTAAAGAATACCTTGGGAATTAAAAAATATAAATAGATCCGCCTTGAATGAGGATACCACATTTACCAGACGTTGTCTTTTTCCTGTGATTATTTTGTCAATCCTGAAGATGGGATTGGATATGAAGTACAGAAAATTCGAAAAAAATTTGGAAAATCTGGCTTCAACGTCATTTTCAGACAAGCAGCCGATAGTAAACTTAAATAGGAAGAGATAAGTGAGAACTCATCAATCAAGGCCAAAAATTGGTGCACATGGATATGTAAAGTATTCTTGATTTTACCGACCTACGAGTGCCATCAATTGTCCCGCACAAGAAAATGGCGGAAGGATAACAAACTATAATATAAGCTATCTTAAATTTGAATACCAGGAATTAATTTTATAAATTATTATATTAGCCTATCCCTATCCAATATTCCTTGCTCTTTATCGTTACTGAGCTTATCGGTCACTGCATTGAGGAAGTCTTATATTCCATATAAAACTAAGCGGTTTTCCAACGCAGTAAGTAACGGAGCGTATCATATCAACATAATTTCAATAAATTCCTTAATCCATCTTCTTTTTCTCGTACCACGGCATCTCAATGAGCATTTGCAATCATTCCACTTAATTGAATGTTCAATCAACACCAAATGGCATGCATGATAATATCTATTGCCATTCTTTAAATCAAGTTTGCGATCTTGAAGTAAACACCAATCCCATTGTATTTAACCAGTCGTCGAACAACATAACAAAACTACCCCCAGCCGCAACGTACTGACGCGTTTCGACCTTCCATGAAATTGTGCAGCCGACATTTCCAGTCAAATTCAATGTATGCGAGACTGCTAGAGGTGAGAGCCGCCTATCTAAATTTGATTTCCATATATATTCAATGCGGTTCGACCCTCGCTAGTTAGTTTGACGTCGTACTCTGATGATGATCATGGAAGGTCAAAACGCGTTAGTGCGTTGCGGCTGGTGGTAGTTTTGTTATGTTGTTCGACGACTGGTTAAATACAATGGGATTCGTGTTTACTTCAAGCTCGCAAACTTGATTTAAAGACTTGTTATCACCACCCGCGCAATCAATTATCGTTAAATGGTATCTACTGCCATGTCCATACCTACATGCAGTTCTATGGTTATTTGTGCTTATCCTGATTTTTCGCATGGTCTGGCCCGCATACATAATATGGCAACTACTGTACTACATATCTTATATTACCAATGTGTATGAGTTCAGTTTTCTCTTTTTAGTTAGGAAGCTTACAGTTTAGAACAAAGGAAGGCCTAAATTTGCTTTAAAAATTTTAGTGCTATTGATTAGAATTTTACATTTAGTTTGCAGACCAATCATACTATGATCTTACGATATTACTTCGCTCGGTCTAATCTAACGCTCTTTGACTTAGAATTAAATCAACTAACAAAAAACCGACTTCGTTGACTCTACCAAAAATGAGCATACCCAAAGTTTGCCTAATTTGTTCTCCATAAGCTTCCTTTAATATTCTAAAGCTTAGAAGTGTCACAGATTTTAGGCTACCAATTTTAATGTGCTACGGATAGTTTGACTTAAAATTAAGAAGTATCCTTCCCATAAACTCAATATAAAACTCATTTTAATTGGTTTTTGACATCCAGAAACAGTATTTACTCCGATGATTCATTTTTAATTAGAAATTAAAATTTCCTTATCCGATTGATAAAGTGTACGAAATATATAATAGTTTCGTTAATATTATTCTGAATAACAAATTAAATTTTGGCTACGGTAGCGCGTAATTTTTGCAATTTTTACTGAAAATGCGTACAGATATTTGCTATCGGAATAGATTATATTTGCCCTATTGACTAATACTAAGTTCTTTACATATTTCCTTCTCCAATGTATACTAATTTTAAGACAAGCATATGCTTATCATTATGAATGGAACATTGGTTGCGATCTTGATATAACCACCGGTCCCAATACATAGATACATTTATCAGTAAAAACCAATCATTGAATAATGCAAAAAAGGCAATTCAGCCAGTAGACCGATTTATTCATTATTGGAAATTCTTCACGTACTCTCTGGATTTTGCCACGCGCAGATTCAATACGAGGAACATTTTCTTGGGATTCTGGGAAAATATTAATTACGGCAGTGTGTCTCAGTGATTGAATCAGCAGATTTCAAGGTAGATTTGCCCAGTTTTGTGTCCTGTTTTCGGGAATTTTTGGACATTATGCGATGAGTTCCAATAAATACGAAACCGGTCGACAGGAGTAATTTCATTTTCTACATTATGCAATGCATAGATTATAGTGAAAAATGCATACTTAAAAAGATTATTGTATATATTGAGCTCGAAACCTAGATTTAAGTGAAAGGTGCAATTAATTCTAGCATGTTCTAGTTTTTATTCCATGCAGGAAAATTTACTACAAATTCATCTACGGTTGAGATAATAATATTTAAAAAAGGTCTTACTATAAATTGTATCATCTCTCTGCTTTGAGCACTAAAATTAAACTCCTCCGCACATTTAAAAGCATCACCACACAGAAAAGGAAGCAACGTAATTCTTACGCTTTGTCCCCATAATAAAGGTAAAAAAACATTTCTCTAAGTTATAAACAAAATTTCTCAAATATATCCAATCAACATACATGTTTAATAGACATGTTTCAAAAATTAAAATACTGGAATTTACATCTCGATCGTCAAAATGTTTCGAAATAATTTTGAAAGATTTTTGAACGAAATATTACCTAGCAAAAGATTGATGAACAATAATAAAGATTAATATTTACACAGTCATTTTAGGTAATTTTCATAGCATTATTAAACGTATTTTGTATATTATTAAGTACTAATTTTTCACCCCTCTATTCATTCGTTTTGCATGGTGATGGCAATTTGAACGTTATAGTATAGACGTACGTTTTTTTCTAATATTCAACTTATACTAATATTCATGTTTCACGGGTGCATATAACAATTTATATTCAATAATTGTTATATACTAAGATCGACGTTTGTGTGTGTATGTTTTTCATATTTAAATGAGTAATCATAATTTATAGAAGTATACTCTTTTATGTGATAAACACCTATCAAGTGAAACGGTATAAAATTAATAAACACCATCACCGTGTTTTTCAGACTTTAAGGTGAACTTTAAAAAATTCCTTAAAAATCGAAAATGCGACTTAAAATCCGTTGCGCTTTATATATGAAGAAAACCTGGAATGAGAGAAATATAAAATTAAATATTGTAAAATGGCTGCAACACTAACTAATACCTTTCCGTTTAATTATAAAGTAATTTATTATTAAACTTCATTAGCATTTATTTTAACGGTCTCCAGCATTACATTTTATCTGCCTTATATATCAATAACAATTAATGAATTCATCTCTTTGCAGTAGGAACCGTAATTACCTACCTAACTGCTGTTTCACTCTGTTTTATCACCTACTATTATTACATACCTAGATACATAAATATATTAGGACTAGGGATTTTAATTTTCTCGTGCAAATTAATATAATTAATTGTGATGCCTAAAAATGGCACCAAGGAGAGATGTGCTTAATAAGCGGAATTTATGCAAGGGACTTCTAAAATAGGGAAGCAAAAACAGGACTTTCGTGATGTTGCGAATATAAAGCGGAGTTTCCGAAAGAACAAAACGAGGTAGACACAGCTAGAGTACAAACTTGAATTGTAGATCACTGAACAGAGAACAGCGGATAGAAGCGTCCCCGCAGTTTGAATTTGATTCAAGGAAACAGCGATGGCATGTGACATAATCATCGTCGATTTTAACAAAGGCCCTTTTTGGGGCTTCGCTATATGACAAGACGTCATTTCTCCATTTGTGCAAAAAATAACACCTCGCAGCGGCTGCCATGTTCCGCACCTTCTACAAGAACAAGATGAAAGAAAAGAAGATTCAGCTAGACCACATCATCTCATGGACGAGGTGGTCCTTAACTTTGACATCCCTATGAGCTGTACTGTCGAAAAAACAAGTACCAGTACGGTATCCGTACGCAATACAGAGCGTGAGAGGTTATGTGTCACAGCCGTCCTCGGTTGCCAGGCCAATAGCAATGAGCTACCACCAATGTACATTTTCAATTGGAAAACAGTGCCACAGGAAAATTTTCCGACCGGAGTCATTATAACGGTAAACCAAAATGTTTGAATGGACGAAAAGAAGATCATTGAGTGGATGTGAGTAATCTATATCAGGTGAACAGGCTGTTTTTTCCACGTTGTGCCATCCCTATCGATATACGACACGATGCGCGCTCATCTCACGAATTACATCAAAGACAAAGTAAAGAAAACTAAAGCAGAACTCGTCGTAGTTTCAGAATGATTAAGTGAAGAAATCCAAACGCTTTATATCAGTGTAAACTAGTCTTTAAATATTAAATTTCAATCAGTGTGTAATTAGTGAATGAAACAAGGATAGGACACATTTACCAGGATTGAGACGCAACTTCGGGCTAGTTATGCCATTATCTGCCAATGGACTTTCGTTGCCTGGGACCAGGTATTCCTTTCAACTTTTAATCGCGGTTTCGTGAAGGCCGGAATCAACTTTGAATGGCCATGTAACAGCAACAGTACTGAATAGGGCGGTTGCGTGAATCCGGCCGTGCTTGATATCGAAAATGCCAAACAGATACAAAGGTTAATGACTGCGATGGGTTTGCAGATGACGAAGAAATGAAATAGTGTATAATTTTTGACAGTTGATATTATTATTTATTAATTTTTTATTTATTAAGCTGATGTACCTCTTTTTAAAGTAGAAAATAAAAGTGCTGTTGGTAATGTGGTCAATATGCGCCTGAAAATACAATGCGCTCTGTGCGTGCAAAAAGACCCGTTCACAGGGGGTCCGCCTTATATTCAGGAAATTGCGGTCATTTAAAATTGTAAAAGAAATATCCCACTTGGTATACTGTTTAATCAAATTTTCTGTTCTTTGCGGTCGTTTGTCTAAGAGACTTGCAAACAAGTATGTAAATACAATTTAACAATAATTGATTGCGCGGGTGGTGGTAACAATTATTTAAATCAAGCTCGCAAACTTGATTTAAAGAATTATGTAAATATTTTGAAAAAAGGAAATCAGGATATGGAAATCAGAAAACCTGTTAAGAAAAAAAGTAAGTGTGTGATAACCCGACTCGCAACATTTGTGTTATATTTATCCATGACGTTTTTCTAAGAACTGGCGTCTCATGGTAATACACTTCTTCCTAAAAGGCCTGCTATATTCTGCTGAATAAATTGTTTTCGATTTTTCCTATTTTTTAAAATTCGGAATGCTCTTTGATAATGTCTCGCTGATGCTGAAGAAATCGTTGACATTTTTGTCACAGTATCTTAAATAATCGTCTGTATTTTAATTTTTCTGAAAAGTACATGTAAACAACTACAGGTTGTACAATTTAACACAACAAATTGAAAATTAATATAATCACATTCAATTATTTTCGCTTTTCAAAAGAAGATATAATGGAAGTATGGGTAAGCTTAAACCTGTATGTAACTATTAAAATGATAAACAAATCAAATTTGACAATACAATTAAACAATAA